>PVJN01033070.1:0-23691 GCA_004026805.1 Lasiurus borealis | reverse complement strand
AAATTTCAAGAAATGCCACAAGCCCTTTGAAAAATAAATGGTGTAAATTCAGATTAAATCACTTCCTTAAAACTAACATTTGCTGATCAGATCCCCAGCTGTCTTCAGGGGGCCCTCAGGGAGTTCTCAGGTAAAATAGCAGCGCTCTAGGTACATTTATTAAACTCACAAATCATCCCTGAGCAAATGCCGAGCAATCGCGAGAATTGATATTTGGCAAGTCTGCCGGGCCAGCTTCCTCCCGGGCAGGTTCAGCAGGGTCCTGCACCCCCCAGGCCAGAAGAGATGGTGCCTTTTAATTCAACCACTTTGGGAGCAAATGAGCTAGTAAGTGTGGTTTTAGAGCCCGAGGCCCAGTGCACCGAGGAGGCACGCAGGCCCCTGAACATCTTACAAGTCATTGAGGAACTTGTCCGATCTGAGGGGCCCTGGCCAGCTGTGGCCATGAGGACCTCCAAAAGAGAGGTGGCTGCAGACCCCCCTCAGGCCACAGCTCTGAGAGGGCGAGCTGGCTGAGAATGGATTGCCCTCCAGAAACTGCCTTCCGGGCTCCACTCCTGTCAGGTAGAATGGTAACCCCGGGTGGGCTCCGGGGATGCATTGTCAGCTTGGGAATCGACTCAGCAGCCTCACATTCAAATCTATTACTTACGTATTTGTGTATGTATGTACATACACATATGTAGCATGAAAATATGTATGTATGTATATGTGTATGTGTGTATGTATGTATGTGTTTTTGTTAATTCTCACCAGAGGATTTTTTTCCCATTGCTCTTCAGAGAAAGTGAAAGGGAGGGATGGAAGGGGCAAGGGAGGGAGAGAGAGAAACATCCATGTTAGAGAGACACAGAGATTGGTTGCTTCCCACAGGGGGATCTAATCTGCAACCCAAATACGTGACCTTGACCGGGCATCAAACTGGTGACCTTTTGGCATGCGGGCCAAACACTAACCACTGAACAGCACCAGCCAGGACAGCAGCCTCACATTCAGAAGTCCAGTGGGCCAGACAAGAAGGGGGCACAGTCTGTGCACAGCTCTGGGGCTCCACCAACACCTGGAGTCCACACCGATGTCTGCCCTTGCAGAGTGCCCACAGCTCAGCGCCCTTGCCCTGCGCTGTGCCTCAGGCCGGGCCATCCCACCTCCTGCAAAATCATGGTTCAAGGACGGAGTTCCTCTCTCCCTCTGCCTTCCAGGACAGAACCTTGCTCAGCCTTCAGTACATGGGGGGAAGGGGGTGCCTCAACTCCCTTCTGGTCATTCAGGGCTGAGGGGCAGCAGCCCTCTGAGTGCAACCCTTCAGAAGCCCAGAGCCCCCCTCAATCCATCAGGGTTGAAGGGATAAGCTCCTTCCTCTGCTTTTGGTGACAGAAGAATTAGGACATCAGATTATCAATGAAATGAAGCAATGGGGCATGTTCTGACTTGAGAAAGAGGAAACAAAACTCGTGGGAATTTGATTAAGTTCTGGCATTTATCTGAGGGTTAATCTGGACCAGTGGTTCTCAGCCTTCCTAATGCCACATCCCTTTAATGCAGTTCCTCATGTTGTGGTGACCCCCAACCATAAAATTATTTTCGTTGCTACTTTGGTGGTTGGGGGTCACCACAACATGAGGAACTACATTAAAGGGACGTGGCATTAGGAAGGTTGAGAACCACTGATCTGGACAATGAGTGGCTTCCATGCCACATGGAGCACTTTAGCTTGTATGCAGATGAAATAGTGGATTTAAGTGTGCACCTTCCCTCCCTAGCGCCCCCCCACACCTGGGAGCCTCCTTTACACTCCATTACTTCCCATACCTGCCTGTCACAAAGCCCAATACTACCCCATTAACAATTCATTAATAAGGTTCTATAATAATATTTATGCCTTAATTTGGGCAAATTCAAGATATCACTGTTATCAAAATGACATCGCTCCCTGAGAAGGGTAAGCTGTGGCATGTTCTAGGCACTCCTGGGATTTCAACTCTGTTGGCCAAAAGGGAGACCTGATATGACTGACAGCCAGGGAAGTGGGGGGACACAAGGGCTTCTGAAGAGAGTGGGTCTCAGAAGGGAAAGGCTGGGGTGGGGCTGCAAGGTCATTCGAGGTGGATGATGTAATGGAAGAGCATGGGAGGATGGGGAGGAGGACAAGTCGTAGCTGCCTCCTTGTTCTGCCCTGGTGCCTGGAAAATCTTCAACTAGTCTTTCTATTTCAGAAGTCACACTCAGCTCCGGAGAAGATTAAAAAAATCAGTATTGGCTCAGCTGGCTCTGTCCATGGTGCTACCAGACAAGGTTCTGAAATCTTGCAACAAGGAATCAGACTCCAAATTTAGGTGTCTGTCATTCCTTACACTGCAACCAATTCCGAAGGATGACAAACTTGCAAAGAAGATGAATTAGGGAGTTGTGTACAGGGTCCTTTAAGTAGGACCTCCCACTCTGCAGCCAGTCCCAACTGCTCTCAGGCAGACCCTTCCCTCCCCGCTACTCCTATCTGCAGGCGCCTCCCCAGAAGCCCTTTCTTCTTTGGGGGTCAGAAGACTGGTTTATGGAGGTTCTTCACCCTTACCACCCAAATGTTCCTGGAGGGGCAGGGAGCAAGACGGAAAGGGGAGGCGCGTTTAAGGCCCATCAAAAATGCAACATTCCTTTCTTTACATCTTCATTTAGCTTACAATTAGACAGAGTTTGCATTCTACTCCATGAGACACCAGCTTTTATTTTTATATAATTGTCTCCAAATTTCTGGGTACAATGGATGCTCTGGGTACAATGGAAGCAGCTTTTGAAGTGGAGGCACAGACCCTGCCCCTGGTGGCTCAGCCTTTTCTTCTTCCACCTATGTGTGGGCAGATGCCAGCCTGCGGCAGCAGCAGGCCAGTGAGGGCCGGGGGCCTGACTCTGTGATGGCCAACCTGCTCACAGGCCTCTCAGGACCTGGAGAGGGTGCCCATTTAACCTTGACAGCACCTACCCTGTGGTCATTTGAAGGATTACAGGAAATGATAAATGTGAAATGCTCCATGACAGGCACTCATGAAATGTTAGCTATTAATATTAATATTAATATTAATATCCCCCCTCCTCTGTAGGCAAAGGCCATATCCTCCGTCTACGTACAGCTCTCTGCAGGCTCCTTACAGCTACAAGCTTCCTAACTCTGTAGCCTCATTTCCTGTTTCTTCCTCCGCTCACTCAGGCCCCAGATCCCATCATTAAGTCTGGGATGATTTAGAGTCTCCACCCTTCCCAGTCCCTATCACACCTCAGGGCCTTGGTGGGTGCTGAGCGTGTTACCTGGAGTGCCCACTGCACAGCCTCCCCTCCCACCAGTGAAGCTCCTCACTTGATGAGCCCCAGAAGGAAGCAGCACCTTGTCTGAGACTCTCAGCCCCTCCTGCCTCCAGCGACCTACTGTGCCTATCATAGCACTTATCATGTTCTATTGCCATCATTTGTTACTTATCCACCTTTTCTTTCAGATGCCCAGCACCCCAGAGAGAGAGAGACTTCATCTCTGCATGTGTTGTCCACACACGAAGACATGTACCAAATGTGTGATGAATAACTGCATGTATGTGGGTGGGAGTGTGTGTAATGCTGCGGAGGAGGTGGTGGGTGCAAAAGAAGGTGGAAGAGATACTTGCCCAGCATGAAGTCCTGTAAAAATGGACTTTCATGCCACTCAGGGCAAAGATTCCATCTGCAAAAGTCTTCTAGTCAGTCCTCAACCCACTGCTACAAGACAGGAGGGCCACCAAAAAGTCTCCATACCTTTCAGCGATAGGTTATTATTGCCCATGAGTCAAACTATACCATCCTTTCCCCGCCAGCTGAATGCACAGGCATAGGACACCGTGTCCTGACCAAGCTCCTGCCTTGCCTACACATGAGCATGCATACATGCAAACACACACACACATACTCACATACACACTAAAGGAACTCTAACCACTCTGGGCCACTTCACTCCCGCATGGATGTTTTGTTTAAGGCCTTGTACTTTTTCATTATACTCATTTTTGTTATCTTATACATACTGCTTTCTGCAGACTGCATTTTAACTTAGTCTTTTTGCATTGTTTTACCTATTTCTTTTAACCTTTAGATTTTGAAATGGAAGTCTCCTGGGGAAGGGAAGCAGCTCTGAGACTGCCATGACCAGAACTTAGAGGCTCCAGACACTCCTTGCTCTCCGGGATGCTCAGATTCATGGCAAAAACAGAAAATATCAATTCTTAACAGGCACACAAAAATTGGCTCCAAGCACCTCAATTCCCAGGTGAAGGAGGAGGTTAGGAGGCTGGGGGTAATTTGGGGAGTGGCTTCCTACGTGGTCAGGACTGTCCCCACCCAGATGGGCAAGGCTGCAATTCGCAGAGTAGTCATGCCTTCTTCCTTGTGTGGACCCTCTTCCCCAGGCTTCCACACAACCTGCTCCCTCATATTATCCAAGTCTTTGCTCCACTCTACCTCAAGTGACCCTAAAGGATGTTTATTGATATGTCCCCGATACCCAGCACAGCCTGACATTACAGACACCCATCATACATTTCTGAACAAATGAAGAAATCTATCTAACACTGGGTGACGATCCACGCTGGGACAACTGGGCTTTCTGGGGAGAGGGAAAAATCTGTTGGAATGGCTCTGCCCAAGCAGCGGTGCCCTCACCATCCTGTGCCTCAATACTCAGCCTTTCCTGGGTCCTATTTTCCTCAGCCTGATTCTTCAGCTATACCTCCAACTCAGTGAACTCTTCTAGCACCTTCCAATAAATTCTCCCCCCACCCTCAAATTAGCTAGTGTTACTAATTTAAGAACTCTAATTGATAGGCCATCTCATTTCCTAATTCCTCTGCTCACCTATTCTGAATTTCCCACCTGCCAAGCTAAAGTGCTACATGCCTAGGAGAGTTCTAGTCAGACTCATAGAGTTGGCTTGCCGATGACATTCTAAGAACCATCAGCCCAACATTCCACTAGCTCACTAAAATGATACTGATGGACTCCCATATTCCTTCCTATCTCCACAATGTGGCTCAACTCATTTTACTGAAAAGAAAATGAAACCCCAGGAAATTCAAGTGGGAGATTATGTGGAGAGTCCAGAATTTAGAACTTGGTTACCAAATAAAGAACACAGCATTCATGGGTGATTGGCCAGTTATGTGTTCAAAAATGCTCATTCTCCATCCTGTCAAAGGCTAGACTGCAGGACCAGTTGTCTTCCTGCACAGTGTGTGGACCTGAACCTCTCACTCTGCATCACAGCCCCTAGAATCAGACAGCCACCCAAGCAACGGCTCGAGGCCCTCACAGGTGGAGGGCATGGTGTGCCTCTTCCTTTGCAAAGACATGTAGGCCCATGGACAATCCCCAGAGATGTTGCCAATCAGAGATGATGAACGGATCCTGTACAATCTCTCTAACATCACTGAAAGGACACCAAGAGGGATCGGGGAGAAAGAAATGTCAATGAAAGTTCTCTAACCACCTGGCATGGGTGGCCCACAGACAGCCTTTGTCAACTGTAACTGAAAATGTTTGCAGTTGTTTGCACACTGGCTCTAGGGCTTTATCCACAATGAACGTGCAGTCTGAGCTCTCTAGAAGTTTCCAAGCCACCTTACTAGTAACTGCCTGACAGATAGTCAATGAGCACCCTGGACAGTGCCCTGTGTGAGTCAGAGGAGATGAATCTGAGAGCAGCCTGCCAAGCTCCAGGACACCAGGCCCTGCATCCTGTAGGTACAAAAGCCAAGCTTTCCCATCCTCGTCTCTGTCCTAAAACCATCCCAGGAGACCAGGTCGTAAAGCCATCTCAAGAACAGAAACAGCAAACGGAACACTTGCAGCAAATCCAAACAGTAAGCATAGGCTGCTGCAGGGATAAGAGCTGGGTGAAGATAAGACAGCTTCCTGGAAAAGGAGACCTGCCCAGGGATTTGAGAAAGGGAGGAACTTGATGTGATGGACAGGAAAGGCAGGAGGGCACCGACAGATAAAGAGGAACCAGACAAGCCCCACACATTTTCTTACGCCGATGCATTCCAATGCTTCCCGCCACCCCAGGAAATACCATTTCTGAAAAGAATGTCCCACCCTGTCTTCATCAAATCACATAGAAACATATTCTTCAAATGGAGTCGCAAAACCAACTCCCTGATAAAGCGCTTCTCATTCCCTCCCATCTTTTCTTTCTTTTAACAGACTTCTACCTTCTAACAATGGTGACTATATTTAAACCTGATGAAACGTTAGCCACGAGAGAAGGTTCCTCACACCCAGTGCTGCCCTTCCTCTCCTGATTACCCAATTCTATTGTGTTTCTGGGTATAGTCTCCCTTCTCTATTCCTAGATCCTCAGTCCTCCACGCTGCCAGGAATGATTCTCTCTTGAAAGCTTTTAAAATGTTACTTATAGGCCATCACTATCTTAATCCTTTATCCTTTGCTATCTGCCTGTTGGGATTTAATTAGGCCAATTTGAAACAGTCAGCTCCTCGGTTACCTGCCTTCTCTCTCTTTCTCCCTCTTTTGAGAAAAAGTCTCTGATTAAATTTTATGATTAAAAAATAGTTTTCTTCTTGAAAGAGCCTTTTGAGAAACCAAACTCAGGTTCCTATGAGCCAGAACACCCTCAGCCTGTCTCTTTTCCATGGTCATGACAGGGAGCCGAGGAAAGAAGGGAGCGATGGAGAGAGTTTCTGGAACAGTGAACATGGCGGAGGGGCCAGGTCAGCAGGCAGAGCCAGTGCCAGAGGCTAGGATCTGGGAAAGGTAGGCTGTCTCAAAACCCAAATTAACACGTGAAGCGCCCAGTCACCGGTGGCTGACACTATAGTTTCCATCCAGAAGACAACACAGGCTGGGCACATCACATGTTAAAGACAATATTTCTAATCTTTCCCAATCAGAGTGATCAAGGGGCCTGCTTCACCCTCATATAAAACCATCTCTAAATGACTACCTAACTTCCACCTGAGGGTACACGTGCTTGCTTAAATGGGACTACTGTGGGCTTTGATAAACTGGCCACTGCAACTCTCCACATGGCTGGGGTATGCGTCACCCAGTGTGAGCTGGAGGCTGTTCTGAATCACGTCACCCATGACAATTAAGACATAAAAAATAATAGATTATAAGAGGCAGGCAATCAATGATTCTCTCTCATCTTTGATGTTCCTATCTCTCTCCCTTCCTCTCTGAAATCAATAAAGAAATACATTTTTTAAAAAATAATAGACTCTAGCTAAACTTCCCTTTGTTTTGACTTCTGTAAACACAGAGTTGACTAATAACAGGATGAATGACTTCGTGTTACTAAACCAAAACATGCTGGTAAATCTAACACTCCATAGAAATGTTGCAAGAAAGTCCCTAAGACAAGAGGGACGCAGAGGGACCTGGATTCCTCCTCAGGCAGGTCCTGTTCTCAGTCCTGCTCCCCAGCCTGCAGGGGAGGCAGAGCCAGAAGAACAATGAGCCAGAAACACAACAGCTGTAGCAGATGGCGCTGCGCAGAAGCGAAGACGCAGGCCAGCTCTCTTCCTGGGCCCAGAGCTGCGTGGTCTTGACACCCAGCTGCACCTGAGCAACTGTTCCATCCAAACTCTGCTGCCAGGAAGCAGGCATGAGGAGGATGAAGTGTTCTTGACGTTTTAAAGGCCCTACCTCACAGATGGGTACCCCATTGCGGACATGGCCAGTGTTCCATGTGCTGGGCCTCCGGCACCAAGTGCAGAGTCCACAGCCCCCCAACCAGAAGGGACCAGCTGGGCACTGGCTGCTCCCTGCAGGGGGGGTCTGCCTTAACTTGACATCAACGTGGGTGTATTCTGAAGATCCACATCAAGAAGCCATGTTGGAGGTGGGCCGAAGAGCAGGGCTCTCGGAAAGAGAGAGGACAGGATTCCCGGCAGGCAAGATCTTGCTCAATTTGCCTGAAGGAAATTGATTAGAGAGAGAGTGCTCTCATACGGTAACTCCTGGAGGCAGACAGCCGAGAGAATGAGCTTCCAGGGCTGAGTGAGAAAGTCACCTGCGGGAGCCGAGGGCCAGAGGGCCTACCTGAGCACAGCCCTCTCAGAAACACCACGTCAGGGCACAGAAAGGTTTAGAAAACAAACACAATGCAGACAATGACGATGGATCAAAGCTAGTCGCCACGAACTCTGAAGGAATTCTTTTTATTTCTGGGCATTTGGCTGGAACAAGTCTTATTTTATTTCCAGGAATTTGCCTGGATTGAACCTTTGCCAAAGGAGACCATTGATTTAAGGTGCCCTTTGGCCAAAGGGTTGTCATAAAAGGACTCCCTTTATCTGACCAGAAAGGAGAAGTACCCATGACCTTCACCTCTAAGCCCACAGGGGATTCCTGGTTTGAGGGTTCATAGCCCTCAATGCCCTGCCAGCAGGGAGGCAGCAGCCAGACCTCCACATGGCTTGTATTTCTCCTAGCACCCTGTGGGCACCTAGCAGAGCTTGTGGGCGGGGCTGAATTTGAGTGCCAACAGTGTGGCCCATTCAGGTCCCCGCTGCCTCAGGTCCCTTTCCAGTAAAAGAGAGGAGAGACAGGCCCTGATTAAGCCTAATGACCACCTCCAAGCTCTCATCTCTGGAGAGAGCTCATGGAAATGCCAACTGGAGGCAGGTGTACTGAAGTGCAGGAGGCAAATGCAGAAGGAAGAAGACTGTACCTGAGAGATTCAAGTTATGAAACAAGTTGAAGAGGCTCAGTTATGATGTGTGTGTGTGTGTGTGTGTGTGTGTTTTCAGGGGTGGAGGAAACTACAAAAATACCTCAAAGCATGGTCAGTGGCCTTAGTTATAGGTCCAGAAAATGCACTGCAGCTGGAAGGAAATGGAGGACAGAGATGAAAACACTGAGAAGAAATTACGAGCCAAGGAAGGGGCCATTTGTAAATGTTTCATGTGATAAATTAAACAGAGATGACTTCACTAAAGATGGGGGCCAAATGCGAGCTTCTGGCCTAAGGGAGGGGCCCGAGGTGGGGGCCGGGAAGGCACTGTAGGGGTGGTTTCCCTTCCGTTGCGCAGAGGCTGCTAATTAAACAACAAAGCCGGTCAGAGGGCCTTGGGAGAGACTTTTGGGTGAAATGGTGTGATCGGGGCAACACCAGCTTTCCCAGGGGGTCTGCCACCTCGTGGAAACCATTCGGGGTCAGGTTTGAGTCAGCTCTTCCCTTCGCCCAGAAAGTATTCCCAGTCATCGTGTGCACCTGGGTGGTCCTGGGGCAGGGATTTATGAGTATGTATGCGTGTGTGTGCAGGCATGCATGTACTTGCATGTCTGCATGTGTGCGTATGTGTGTGTTCAGGCACAACACCACCAGCCACGGCTTTGGCTGTGCTCTGGGGCAGAACTGGCTTTACTCTGCCGGAGGCTACAAACATCAGGGCAAGAAGGCCAGGTGCTGTGTGATGCATCATGGATAAGATACAACAGGTGAACAGGAGTCCTTAAGCCAGTGGTTCTCAACCTTCCTAATGCCACATCCCTTTAATGCAGTTCCTCATGTTGTGGTGATCGAAAATAATTTTGTGGTTGGGGGTCACCACAACATGAGGAACTGCATTAAAGGGACGTGGTATTAGGAAGGTTGAGAACCACTGCCTTAAGCCATGCTCCTGAGTCCAGGAGTCTATGGGGATGGACACGAGGGTGAGTATTTGGGTTTTCTTATCACATGATCTCCACTCTTTCATGCCCAATTTTGACCATCAAAAGCAAAAACACTAAACCAGCCCCAAAACAACACCACACGCAATCTGCCTCACAGCCAGTCACCTTTAAAGGATCAAAAGGAGGAAGAAATACTTAGCGAAAGGAGCAACTACTATGTGCAGGAGGACATACAGTCCCAAAGCCACAATCCTGCCCTGGAAAACCTTCGTGGGGTTTTAGACACAGCACCGGGACTAGCATAGGGCTGCGTATTAGGGAGAAACTCATTACTGGGGAAGGGTCATTAAAAAGAACCTTTGTATAAGTTACATAATTGCATACTTTATGAAGTAATTCGTATCATTATATAATCACACAAGTTATTATGCTACCAAACATGTTGTTCCCCCAGAAGGTCCCAACCAAGACCGATAAGGACAGGGCCTGCCCCTGGAGACCCACACCTTCCGCGGCTCCTGGCCCAGTCCAGGCATCCATTCGGAGGAGCTTTTCTAACGGGAGGGTTCGTGGGGACATTCCCACCCTCCCCGGCTGGGCAGTCTGACCCACATAGCTCCTCTCACCCGGAGGCCTCCCCGTCTCAGCCCCTTCAAGCCAGGCCTGCCCCTTCCCAGCCTTGTTTAAGCCTCAGGCCTGAAACCCTCACTGGGTCCCACACCCCACACTCTTACCTGCTGCCATTATGCTCAGAACCTCAGCGTCAGGGTGGAAAAGGGCCTTCGACGCCACAGTTTCTGCAGGTCCCCACCTCCCGCCCCAGCTGTGCCCCTGAGAGACTGTTGTGTTCGCCATTGTAGCCCCCAGTGAGGACAACGAGCAGAGCACGAAGGCAGCACTGACTAAATTGCCACTCCCTCCATGGAGCACGCCCTCTGCACTCCCGGGGTCCGGTCCCTGGGGCTTCTCCACAGCCCTTTCCCCTGGGAAGGACACGGTACTAACCTGGGGAGATGTAGGTTCTGCATGTGACAACCACAGCTGTCCACAGTCCTACCAAGCAGTGTGGCCCTCCAAGTGCCATCCCAGCCAGGCACACCAGCATCGCCGGGAGCTTGTTAGAAACGCAGAATTTTGACCCCTCTCGAGAGCTCCTGAGTTGGAATTTGTGTTTTAACAAGATCACAGCTGATTCGGGTGCCCATTAAAGATTGAGAAACACTAATTCACAGAACCTGGGCATCAGGCAGCTCCCATGGCCACCTCTGTCAGTGGTACGTTCTCACGGCCCTTACATGGGGGGTCCTAGGCTGTTCTGCATCCCGTTGCAGGCACCGCGGGCCAGTGAAAGGGACATGGGATTTGGAGTGGGAGGACACGAATTCAAGTTCTTAGTCTGGCCACAGACTCCCACAAAGTTCTTGCAAGTATAGATGAGATACAACAGGTGAAAGTGTGTTGTATAAAATGGGATACAGATGTTCAAAGCACGTGTGCACACACAAACTCGTGCCGACGTTCCAGAGTTTGAAGCTGAAGGTCACCCAGCGCATCAGCTCAGCTATGTATGTACTTTGAAAGCATCCAAGGGCAACAACAAGTGGGTCCTGACAAGTTCATTGGCAAACAGAGGGGAAATCAGACCGGGCTGTGGATCGGGTGGAAACTCAGCCAGGAACAAGCTCAGAAGTTAACCTCTCCTTCCGAATAAGTCAGCCAAGTCACAGGAATGGAATGGTGTTCCTCTAATTGCATTTTTAAATCTCTTGAGCTGTAGGTAGTGGCTTTTTGTTGGGTCCTATTCACAGCTGGGCCAGGATGGGATTATTGGGAATCAAAGGATAAAGATGGGAATTAGAATCAAGTAGGGACAGGTGGTGAGGATGAGCCAAGATTTCAGAGGCCTCTCCCCAATGCTGTCTTTTTGTTTGTTTTTAATTAATGGTAAGAGAGAGAGCTGAGAGAGAGAGAGAGAGAGAGAGAGAGAGAGAGAGAGAGAGAGTTTTCTTGTTGCTTCTTGGATGTGCCCTGACTGGGAATCGAACCTACAACCTTGATGCATCAGGAAAAGGCTCTCTAACCAGCCAGAGCTCAATGCTGTCTTGCTTAAAGCATTTGCATCGTGTGCTCTCCAGAGCACACAGGTGGGCAGAAGCCCTTAAATCCAAGCTTGGTAAGGCCGGTAAACATTTTAGAGCTTACCTAACTTTCTCATTTTACAATCAGCAAAAAACAAAAGCAAGCAAACAAACACACACCCAAGATGGAGAAGTTGTCCTAATGGCAAATTTGGGGTAGAACCCAGGTCCCAATAACTAGTTCAGGGCACCAGGTAGTCCCCCATTCATGGAGAAAGCCTTGGGAGGGCTGGAAGGGTTGGGGCCAGATGCCCACCGGGAGGTGAAGAGCATTTTAGCAGCCGTGTGACAAGTAACCAGAGAAAGGTGGAGTCTGCCATACAATTCAGTTCTTAGGACTTTCAGCAAGAGCCAGGAGAGGGTGAATACGGGACAGGGACCTGTGTGGTCAGCTCTGGGGAGTTTCTCAGAATGTGGCGCTTTAAAGGCTGAAACCAGGGCAGTGCCAGGCAGGCTGGGATAGCTTGTCATCTGGGGGAGGGGAGAAGGCCTCAGGGCCCGAGGTGCCTGCTAGAGAGAGGTGACAGAGAACGTGGGGCTGGGATTCACACCTGCCAGCTTTGGACTGGGGCCACAAAAGCAGAGTGAGTGGCAATTTAGTTGTAATTCTAGTAGCTTAAACAATTGTTTACTAAATGCCAGGCATTCCTTGAAGATCTGCAAGGAACAAAAATATGAATAAGGCCCCCAGATCCAGAGGAAAAATTAGACATGTGCCTAATCATGTAAAAAACCATGGGTGACAGATAACCTCCTCTGAAGGGCAAACATAGTGCATGGAAAGACAAATAAGAGAAGAGAGAGGCTCTCGCTGAATGCAGCTGCGGGAGGGAGCAGGAGGCTGGATCTGAGCTGGGTTTGAAAGGCTGGCTTGGGTTGTGCTGGGAGGTGGGTGATGGATATTCCCGGGAAGGACACACGTGGCAGTAAGTGTGTGAGCATGCTCTGTAACCATCAGATAGCGGCGCCGGGCATCAGGCCACGGCATGAAGGAGCACTGTGCTCTGAGCCGGAAGTACAAGTTCTCCCGAGATCCCTGGGCCAGGACTTTATTCTGAGGCTGTAAGGAGCCATCAGTGGTCTTAGAACAAGAAAAGGACAGAGATCAGAGCGAGGAGGTCAACTAGGGGTTGTTCCTACTCATCGGTGTGAAGGGGAGTCCAGACCCCCCAGGTGTTACCACTGCATCGCACATCCTCTATCGGCAGGACGTTCTCTCTAATGTCTCACAAAGCTCTCTTCTGAGGTCCCCGTGCTTCCCGTGCTTTGTGACTCTGTCAAGCAGCGAGTTCCTCTGGGTTCAAGAAGACACGACTCACGAGAAAGCAAAGTGATAAATCACCCTGAGATCAAAGGATTAAGCATTTAGACTGTATTCCAAGAACCATGCAGGAAAAGAAGCACGACTCACACAGGTATATTTCTTAAGAAACAAAGGAATTCCTGTGCTGGGCAGGCACCCAAGGAGGAGGAGGCAGCAGAGGTGGAGGCGAGGCGACAGAAGAGTAGAAAGAGGAAAAAGAGGAGGAAGAAGAGGGAAAAGGTGAGTTCAACTTCATTCCTTCAAAGGATCTGTCCACATCCTAAATCCCAGCACCTGTGAATCTGACCTTATTTGAAACTAGCATCTTGATACTTGTAATTGATTTAAAGATCTCAAGATGTGATCATCCTGGATTTCTGCTGGGCCCTGAATCTGGGGTCTTTTATTTTTATTTTTATTGCTTTTTAGAAAGAGATGAAGAGAGAGGGAGAGAGAGAGAAAAACATTAATGGTGAGAGAGAATCATTGATCGGCTGATCTCCTACTAGGGGTCAAGCCCGAAACCCAGGCATATAACCTCGACTGGAATTGAACCTGGGACCTTTCAGTCCATAAACCAACACTCTAATTCACTGATCCAAACCAGCCAGGTCTGACTCTGCTGTCTTTGGAAGAGAAAGGAGGGGGATTTGACACACAGAGGGGCTGAGCCCACCAGCATACAGAGGCAGAGAGTAGCCATGCTTCCACAAGCCAGCGTTCACCAGAAGATGAAAGAGACGAGGAAGGATTCTCCTCAGAGCATTTGGAGGGAGCGGAGAGTGTGCTGTCTCCTTTAAGGCTAATCACTAACAGAAAAAAGTGTACACACACACACACACACACACACACACACACACACACAGCAAGCAGCAGCAGCAGCAACGCTACCAGTAGACAGACCAGTCCACACACAGAGAAGCCTGCAAACATCCAGCCATGGGGGTGAGAGGAACATACATGCAAACATGCAAACAGTGCCTGGCTCTGCAGAAGGGGACAGTAGCCAAACCCATGCAGTGATCAAGGGCTGGTGCACCGGCCCCTCTGAGGCCCTGAGCACACACACGGGGAGAGGGGGAAGGAGGCCGTGCATGGGGGTGGGAAGCAGCGAGTTGGGGCTGCTTGAAATGCCTGGTTACAGATTCCAAGGAGTCCTGTCGCTCGGGACCACGGGCCATGAGGAGCTGCCTCCAGCTAATCTGCAAGCCTTGAGCTGCAAGCAACCTGTTCAGGTTCCAACATGAGAGAAATGTCAGAGTGGGATTAGGAAGTGCTTAACACCAAGCCCAGGATGAGCATCCTGGCAGCCTTCCCGCAGCCTCAACAGGCAGCACAAAAGCAAAATAAAGCACTCTGCGCTGGGCTCCGCTAGCCTGGAGGAGGGAGGACTGGGAGGGCTGGGAGGACTGGGAGGACTGGCCTCAGCATGCCAGCCCTTCCCCGGCTTTCTCTTCCAGCCGGAGCACAGTTTGGGCTTAGCAAAGGCATCTGCCTCCTGGGCAAGAAGTCCGTCTGTGCAGAGCAGACACTGCTCTTCGATAAAAAATAGTTGCAAAATCCACTCATCCTCCTGAAAGTGCAATTACGGGAGCTTTTCTAGCCCTTCACCCAATGCTTTCCCCGGATCCTCCCTGCTCGAGGCCGGAAGAGAATGGCTCCCACTCAGAGCCAAGTGAAACCAAACAGAGACGGTGTCCGGGAAAAGCAGCACCCCCGTACCTCTCGAGTCTTCGACCACCATTTCTTTTACGAAAGCAGGTTAAGTGAAATTCTATGGGAAAGGTTCTCCAGGGCTTGAGTGAGGAACTTGGGAAAGAAAAAACTGGGAGTTCACTGTATGGCCTGCTGCGAGCTTCCGATCCTCTGGGATCCACTTTTCTTTGCCAGGATCTTCCCGTTCTTTCTTAAATTGAGATATAATTGACCTATGACATTCTATTAGCTTCAGGTGTACAACGTAATACTTCAGTATTTGTATATGTTGCTAAAATGTCAGCACAATATATCTGGTTAACATCCGTCACCATTGGTGTTTAGTATTCTATGCCATCTCCTAACTCTTCAGGTGGTCTCTTCTTTCTCCATGTTATTCTCCCACCCCTGCCTCTGCCGCAGGATTCGCCCCAGGCCCAGGGACACCCTCTGGCTGCTGAGGGTCCCTGGGACCCTGCTTACTTCACTATTCATCCCGATGGTCACTGAGGGCCCACAGGTGAGGATGCACCGTCACACCTCCCCAGCAAGAAGTGCCCGGTGTGTGATCGGCTCCAGCTTGGGATGTGCTGGGTCTTAGGTGCAACACCAACAAGTAGCCTCTATTGAATAGTCATGCTCCGTGATCCAGAAGGTGCCTTCATGTCTATTGCAAGCATCTGCAGGAAGTGTGCTGGGAACCGCGGCAGAACACAGGATCCCTGCTCAGTCTCCAGGGGAGAGGCCCCACATCCTGCGCGCCACCTGGAGCCGGGGCCTGCTACTGTGGGCCGCCTGGGACAGTCTGGGGGATTAACAGCCTGGCAAGGAACAGGCTTGCGGAGCCACTGGGTCCCTCTACCATTGCTAGGGACAGTGCAAATGAGGCTGGAAGAGACATAAAGCTCACTCTGACTCCCTAAGAGCATCCGGGGTACACAGGAAGGCAGAGAGCCATCTATACCAGGGCCTGGGGAAAGAAAAGGGGGAAGGATGAGTATGGGACACAAGGCAAAGTTTCAGAGGGAGAAAGAAGAAGAGGGCTCACTACAGGTACCATCTTACAGGCAAGGCTTTAAAATCTATAGCAATACGAGAGGGAGGGACATGCCCAATATCAGTAAGTGGACTTGTATGTTCATTGGTTGACTGGTTGGCTGGTCTTTTAATTAATTAATTCATTCATCCATCCATCCATCCACCCACCCACCATTCAATTATTAAATGCTTACTTTGCACCAAGCTCTAAGAAAACTAATCAGGGCAGGACTCAGCCCATATGGAGCTTCTAGGCAGTAAAAGAGACACACAGTGAACAACAGTGAATTGGAAGTGTAATGAGAGCTACAAAGAGAAGGTAACCAGTGCTTAATGGATCAATAGACAGGGCCTCACTTACAGGAGAAAGATTAAAGAGAAGCTATATGGAGACAGGACCCCATTATGGATTCAGAATTCCACTCTAGGTGTCTAAGTTAAGTACAGGCAAAACAGCAGCAGCAGGTGACACAAGTAACAAGCAAATCGCAAGCAACAATGTTTGCCGTGAGAAGCACCAAAATTGGGTGGGCCCGTGGCACACATTACATCAGAAATGGTCCCCATGGACATCTGGATTGGGTAGATTTTGTGTGTGAGCTTCAGATGCACATGCTCAAAGCCCCCTCGGAGGGGTTGAACTAGCATTTGCTTCCATTAATCTAAACTTTTATTTTACTTATTTTTAATCCTCACATGATATGTGTGGTTTTTTAAAATATATTTTTATTGATTTCAGAGAGGAAAGGAGAGGGAGAGAGAGATAGGAACATCCATTATGAGAATCATTGATTGGCTGCCGCCCACATGCCACACACTGGGAATCATGCCTGGAACCCAGGCATGTGCCCTGACCTGGAATTGAACTGTGATCTCCTGGTTCATAAGTCAATGCTCAACCACTGAGCCATGCCAGCAAGTCAATATGGTTTTTTTTTTCTTATTGGTTTACTTAGAGAGGAAATGGGGGGTGGGGAGGGGAGACAGAGAGAGAAAGAAAGACACACACACACAGAGAAACATAGATAAGTTGCCTCTTATATGCACCCAACCAGAAATCGAATCCACTACCCAGATATTTACCCTGACCACGAATTGAACCTGCCATCTTTTGTTTTATGAGATGACCCACCAACAAAGTGTGTCACCTGGTCAGGGCATTAATCTAACATTTTAGAAGGTAGCTATTATTATGACAGGAAGCCTGGGTTCAACTCCCAATTCTCCATTTACTAAAAGCACGGGTTAGAATGAAAACCTCCATGACTCACCGGCGACATTTATAAGGACATGCTCAACACCAAAGAGCAACATTTGAAGAGTGGGGGAAGCTTAAATGGGAACATGGAAGCACAGAAACATGGCAAGAACACAAATGTAATCGAGTCACTAAAAGAATGAGAAAGCAACTTGCAAGGAGTGACTTCAAAGCCTGGGAGAAAACAGTCTGCTGAGCCTTATATTAACACATGTGCCGCCAAAATGAGGACCAAAGGCTCTTTGACAACATAAGTCTTGCTGCTCACTAGCAAATGGATGGGCTGCCGGGCACTTGGGGGCAGTGGGGAAAGCTAAGTTCAGGAGGATGTGCAGACAGCAGGGAGGCTTGGCCAGTAATCCCTGCAGGATTTTACTGAGAACCCAGTAAGCGAGACTCCCACTGCTGGGTATCTTTGCCTTCCTGATGTTCTACAGACAAGACCCATTCATTCTACAGGTCACGGACCATTTGAGCCAGTGGAGACATTAAAGAGCATAGACTCTGTTTCCTATATTGGCTCGGATGAATGTTGATGGGTATATTATAATAGATAATAGATAGTTATACATATAACTCAAGAAAGGGTTCAGGGGCCAAATAAATGTGAGAAACACTGGCCTGACCACCTGAAACATCAAGAACTCAAAGTTGGCCCTCACTGGCGTGGCTCTGTGGTTAGAACATTGGCCCCTGTACCAAAGGGTTGCAGGTTTAATTCCTGGCACACGAAGGTGGCAACAAATGGATGTTTCTCCTTCACATCGAAGTTCTTCTCTCTCTCACTCCCTCACTCCCTCATTTCCTCCCTCACTGCCTCCCTTCCACTCTCCCTAAAAATCAATGAGAAAACAATATCCTCAGGTGAGGATTAACAACAACAAAGACACCTACTTGCTCAGTGGGGACTGAACCCATGATCTGGGATTCATTAGCATTACTCTATTATGAGTCAAACATGCACTTCTAAGAAAATATTAGGAAGGTACATTACTCCCCAAAGGACTGCATTGGCCTCCTGATCCTCTAAACTAGCCAGACCTTTGTAACTTGTGATAAACACACTGCATAACAATGCATTAAGATTGCTAAGTGATAAGATATTACAGTTTCCTCCCTAGGCATCCGTATAGGAATCTACCATTCCTTCCACCCATTGGAGGAAATCAGATCTGTGATGAGCCCAATAGCACTGTTCTCTACCAAACCCCAATGATGAACCACCTGGTTGTCTGGTGCTCCTTGAGGTCCAGACACAGATCTTGGAATCATCTGTCTGAAAGGTTTTGAGGTTTTAAATATATTTTATTGATTTTCTACAGAGAGGAAGGGAGAGGGATAGAGAGTTAGAAACATTGATGAGAGAGAGACATTGATCAGCTGCCTCTTGCACCCTACTGGGGATGTGCCCACAACCAAGGTACATGCCCTTGACCGGAATCGAACCTGGGACCTTTCCATTGAGCCAAACCGGTTTAGTCAGTTTTGAGGTTTTAAAGCCCAACCCCTCTCCCCGTTTTAAAACTTTTATCACCATATGGGGTCTCTGCATTTCCAGAAAAGCTATACTCATCAGAAAACAATAATGACAGCAACACATACATTGAGAACTTGCTAAGTCAAAGCACCCTTCCAAGGTATATTACTGCCCTGTTTTATTAATGAATGAATTGGGGTTGCTAATGGGCCCAAGGTCACTAAGGACATCCTGGCTTTGAACCCAAGTGTTATGACTCTAGAGTCCATATTTTAACTATCACTCCCTATTGCTAGGTTTAAGGGGTTAGTATAGGGAGGTTCTCAGAGGTTCCGCATAGGTCCTGAACATCGCTCCCTGATCCTCTTGAGGAGAAAGGGACTTGGCTCTGATTTACATTTTGTCCTGAAAGAATTATGATCTTATCACTCATATCATCTGTTCCCTTTCCCACTCCTGTTCCAATACCCTGATTTTATTATCTTTATGGCTTGACAGTCTAATAGATGACTTTAATTCCACAGAAGACCTCACGATGAAGGGATGGCAAGGAAAATATGGGCTCTGTAGAGATCATTTTAAAAACAGGCCGTGATGATTCAACAGGGAAGGAGGTGCAATTCCAAGCACCTGACTTGGCGGTCTCTCCATCTTACCAACCTCCTGCGAGAATGTGTTCAGGGAGAAAATGGAAGGCTTCCCCATGCCACATGTGAGCAGCGCTCTCTCCAAGCCTCCATGATTTGACCTCTTCTCTAGAATAAAATCCTCTTTGGTTAAAGTGAGCTAGAAATATACATACAGCATTCAGCACAGTTCACTGTGGCAACCTCAGTTTTGGAAAACAGGCATTTAGGAGGCTCCTGCTTTGAAAGCACCAGTAACTATAATCCCAGCTTCCTCCCATACTCATTAGGTTGGGACCTTAGCAAGCTAAGAAAAATCTATCCTAGGGACAAATTAACATAAGCAAGCACTGGCAAAAACACTCAAATACACAACAATATTAGCTTTAAGATGAAAGACTGAATGAGACCCACCCTCCCAATTACCTACATGCCACTTATCTGGCACACTTATCCGCTATGAATTACCTAGCTGCATGTCTGTGGTATGCCACTCAGTTGTGGTACATTTCCTCCAAGTCCTATGGGTGAGCTGGAGGACCCAATTCCCCCTCTCCCAGCTAGCATCCGGGCATAAACTCTCATCCCATGTTGAAAGGAAAGTAGGGCTCAAGCGAAATACTGATTAAAGGAAGGATCTGGTTATAAGCACAGGGGAGCACAGCATGAACTAGACCTCCAAGGATGGAGGAGGCTGAAGGCGGGAGAGGGGACAGGCAGTAGGAAGAGACAAATGTGTATGTGTTGAGTGATTCCTACAGGTAAATGTCACATTTATTTATTTTTTAATAATTAAAAAAATACTTTTATTGATTTCAGAGAAGAAGTGAGGAGAGAGAGAAGCATCAAAGATGAGACAGAATTATTGATTGGCTGCCTCCTGTACACCCCCTACTGGGTATCCTGCCCGAAATCCAGGCATGTTCCCTGACCTGGAATCGAACCATGACCTCCTGCTTTATAGATCGCTGAGCCACATCGGCTGTGCTATATGTCACTTTTAATGCCTGCTGTTTTGAAATATGTAATCTTTTCAATACACCTAGTAAGGAAGAACTTTTATAATATCCCTGCCACAGATGAGGAAACTGAGGTTTAGAATAGTTCAGTAACTCACCTAAAGGCACACGACTAGTCAGTAGTCAAGCCAGGATTCAAGCCTCTGTCCTCAGCTCCAAAGCTGATGGTCTTCCCAGGAAGTTACTAATGTCATGGCCAGGTTCGCCTGCTGCCTAACCAGAGTGAAGTGTGTCATGATCCCCAGCATACCCAGCAATGTGTCCTTATGAGGAGAAATGTCTTATGTCTCCCCACCTGGGATATTACTGTCATTTTGCTGTGCAAGTTTCTGAGTGTGCTTGGGGGTAGAGATGGTCACTGAGATAATCTGGAGACAGCCTGTGCCACCCCTGAAAAAATCAACAGACAGGGAGAAAGCAGAAGCCAAAGACTGCCCTGTGGGAAAAGCTGAGAGCCAGACTTGACGGAGGGCGACCCCAGGACAGGATGCTGTTAGCAGGAGGGGTAGGAGCAGGGTTTGGAAGCTGCCACTTCTCAGCTGGGTGACCTTGGAAGAGTGATTCTCTCCTCCACAGAGTCCTAGTTTATTCTCTTGAAAAATGGGGTTGCTCCTGGACTGTCATGAGGCTGTTCTGAGGATTTAAGAAGCTGACATAAAGCACATACTGATGTTGTGACGTCGCTTGCACAGTATCTGGAATTGGTGAGGATGTTGCTATTAATAGTGTGCAAAGCTCTGACTGCAGTTGGAAGCTGACTGGGGGCCTGGAGGAAAGTGCCAGGAGAGCCTGGCACCCAAATAGCCACGGGTCTGGGATGGGGCGGGCTCCACTTCCCCTTATTTTTATGGACAACTACATACCACCTCCCTCAGAAGAAAGAAGATGCTGTGCTTTCCTCCTGACAAAACGCTGACTCCCTGGTGACTGACTGAGATGTCAGACCAGCTTAATTATCCTCCCTGCGAAGGGAATGGCCAACTGTGTGTGAGTGCTGACCTCCGCATGGGCAGGAGCTGGAATGACAGTGAGGCCAGCACGGTGTCCACTTTCCAGGTCAGCTGGTCCCTCCTTTGCTGCAAGAGGTGCAAGGAACCCTGGAATAAAACTCACCCACAGGACATTGGGCAGCTTGTGCACCTGCATAAACAAAGTCAGAGGAACTGCCTTTTTTTATTTTCCAAAAGGCTCCGGATAATAAAGAGTTGAGTGGAGCAGAGTGTCAAGTCAACAAAACAAAATCATAATAAGCCACCACTTACTGTGTGCTGGACCCTGTGTGTAAAAGCTTTGCAGGTACTATCTGACTTGCCCCTCACAGTGATCCTACAAGGCGGAACTTTTCATCATCCCCATTTCACAGGTGAGAGAGCATTTGGAACTCACAGGAGCACTGAATGGCAGAGGCAGGATGCAAACTGGGGTCTCCTCTGGCTCGGTGCCCACAGGCAAGGAAAACCAGAGGTCAAAATGCTGGGTTGGCCTCAGGTTCTGCCCTCTTCGTCCCTGCCTATAACCTCAGGTGTCTTTTGGGGACATAGATTAGGTGACAGTGCCCTTCTGAAGTTGAGTCCCAGGAGCTGAGCTGAGAGCTGGGTTTCACACCCGTGGGTTTAGGAAGATAAGGATGAGGCTTAGACACAGAGGCCAGAGCAGGCCATGAGCTGTGAGATGTAGGAAGAAGCCTGGTCCACGAGCCATTTCTCGTCCATTATTAACCCCGCTGTGGTATTTGTGAGACAAGGGTGGTGGGGAAAACCAGGTAAGACTAGATGGCCGCAGAGCCACCTTCCAGCTCAGAGCTGTCGCTGTGCCCTGGAGGAGGCCTGCAAGATCAAACAATCCCCAAGCAGATGTCAGAGGCATCGTGTTCTTAGGAATCTTTGCAAATAAAACACTTGATTTTGCCAAGATAGAAACAACCATAAGAATACACTTCACTTTGCCAGAAAAAAAATTAGCTACAAGGATAATTCATGCATGTAATGTTCTCATCTTTTATGCCCTATGTAGCTATAAATTAATTCTCACAAGGACACAATGAGAGACTACAATGGCAATACCAAAACGACAAGCCTCTTTTTTTCCAAGAAAAAGAATGGCTGCCTCTTTATAGAAAGGATCTCCCTAAAATTCTCTTGCATCCATACCAGACTCATTGGCAACTGTGTAGGAAAGGAAATTTGAAGGTCAACTAATGTGACTCTTCATCGGATGCCTAAATCCCCTTGAAATGTCTCTAAGGGGTCCCTAGGGGAAGCCCACATATCTTCAGGACAAGAAATCCAATTTCACTTAAAGCTGCCCATTGCATTCATTGGGCAACTCTGATCTTGCCAAGATTTTTCTTATCCTGCCTGCAGCTTTAATTCTTGTGGCTATATAGACCTGCCTACACTTCTCCACACAGCCCTTCAAAACTGTGGCTCCCAAGTCCTCTCTTCTGCAGAGCTGTCAATCATTCTGGACATATAACCGCAACCTGACCACTGAGGCGTCGTGTTCATGGTCCGTCGTCCTAGTTTTTAAAGACAGATTAGCTCCACAATTCTTCCAAGATGACTACTCCTCCAAATAACCCAAACTGCACATTTTTCAACCTATATTATCAGCAACACTGAAAGCTGATTATAATCAACTTCTTTCATAAAAAGGAGAAATACATCAGAAAAGAGACTTTAAGAGATGCTACTTGGCTAAAAGTATCGCCATCGAGCATCCCATGTTCGCAGAGCAAGAAGAACTGTGAATGCTCTCTCTTCTCCAAGCCTGTCTACTCCCCACTAGAATTTAAATGACCCATTTCAAATCACAGAACCCCCAAAAATCACCTAGCCACAAGCTCACATGTTAAAAGGGATGTGAAAACCAAAGTCCAGAGATCCCATCCCTCTCTCCTTGCCATTCCCAAATGTTTAATCATTCTTTGCACTGGATTGGGCCCTAGGACATCAAGGCACCAAGCCCTCCCAGGTCCCCGAGCAGAGACTCATACGACAAGGCAAGGGATTTAAAATACGGGGAAGCCTATTGTTGGGATAGCCCAATGACAGGCAGAATCTTTTATAAAGGACTTGGAAGACCAAAGGCTGTTTCTTTTCTCTGCCTTTGCTCAAATTGCTCCTCCAACTAGACCTCTCTCTCTCTCTCTCTCTCTCTCTCTCTCTCTCTCTCTCTCTCTCTCCTCCAATCCTCCCTCTCTTTTTTTTGGAAAACTTATCCTTCAAGACTTAACTCAGGTATCACGCACTGACACATTCTCCTCAATTGCCCCTTTAGGTGTACTCCTCCTTTATGCTCCCACGATCCTCTGTGAAAGCCGCACTCCCTGTACTAAGCGTCATGTGCTCCCTGTGGCCATTGTCCCTGAGATCCAGCTTCCTGGAGACAGGCGCTGAGTGCTATTCAGTTTTTGTCTAGTTTAGTTGCTATGTCCTTGGTTTGATGAGTGAACACATAAACATTTCAGCAGAATCTGAAGGG
>PVJN01033069.1:0-23691 GCA_004026805.1 Lasiurus borealis | reverse complement strand
TGTCTTTTCCTCTCTCTTCCACTCTGAATATCAATGGAGAAATATCCTCTGGTGAGGACTGAAAAAAAAAAAAAAGAAGAGTACAGCGAAAGAGACCTGCAGATTCCCTATCATTTTACAGTTACCCATCCACAACAGATGACCTCTACACTTTTTAAAAAATATAGTTTTAAAATTAATTTCAAAAAGGAAGGGAGAGGGATTGAGAGATAGAAACATCAGAGACATCAATAATGAGAGAGAATCATTGATCGGCTGCCTCCTGTACACCTCACACTAGGGACTGAGCCTGCAACCCAGGCCTGTGCCCTGACTGGGAATCTAACTGTGATATCCTGGTTCATAGGTGGAGGCTCAACCCCTGAGCCACCCTGGCCACTCAGAAGGCCTCTACTCTTACAATACTGACTTAAAAGATTTAAAATCATACGGTTATTGATACCCAAATGGATATTCAGTTTATGAAATGACATTTTTATCTGTCATTGCTCTTGGTATACTTTGCTGGTAGAAACCATTTAACTACATCCTCTCCATAATGGCCCTGTGTTACCTGTATGCCTCTGGGATTTTGGGTGGACACGTAGACGTCCATTTCTTGATCCTCTCCTTTGGGAACAACGAGCATGCTCTGGGTCTCCATATAAAAATGCTCTTGACCTCCCAAACGTATTTCACCTGTAGGAGGAAGAGACACGAGGACCAAGAAGGCTGTCAGGGCAGACAGGAAGCACCCCCAAGCTGTTTCCTCATGGAGACAGTCTCCTGACAGTGCTTCTGCTGACAGGGCCACAGACGATAATCTTTAGCTGCCATTACACCTGCAGATCTGAAGTACAATTCTGTAGAGCAGCAGTTCTCAACCTGTGGGTCGCGACACCTTTGGGGGTCGAACGACACTTTCACAGGGGTCGCCTAAGACCATCAGAAACACCTATTTTCCCATGGTCTTAGGAACCAACACACCTCTCCTTGGTGTAGTAAAGTGTAGCAATGTAGTTTACTGTTGTCCTATGAAGACTGTTACCCATGCTACGCCACGATTCAAGACAAAATTTCATTTATTTGTCATTAGAAATAAATATTTCATAATATATAATTACATATTGTTTTTGTGATTAAGCACTATGCTTTAATGATGTTCAATTTGTAACAACGAAAATACATCCTGCCTATCAGATATTTACATTACAGTTCATAATAGTAGCAAAATTACAGTTATGAAGTTAGCAACGGAAATAATTCTATGGTTGGGGGTCACCACAACATGAGGAACTGTATTAAAGGGTCGCGGCATTAGGAAGGTTGAGAACCACTGCTCTAGATGAAGGACCACGAAAGGAGAGGCCTAGCAAGCCAGAATGCTGTTATACAAAAACTGCTCCACTTCAGCCTAACATGCAGAAAAAAAAAAAACCCAACTCTGGACCTCTCTTATTCTGCAAAAGTTGAATGGAGAGCCTAGTCTTCTCCCCTTATCAGGCTGTAAGGAGGCGCTGAAGACCCTCTGCTGGTGATGTCATAGAGACCAGATGGGAACCCAGACTTCCACCCTCCACCCGGCAATCAAAAGGCATCGCCACCTTCTTCACACCAATACAGACAGGGCCAGAGGAGTTCTAACAAAGCAAAAGGTTTAAATAAAATCCAGAGTCTTACAACATAAGGCCCCAAATGGCCATGGTACCATAAAGAAAGTCACTCATCATGACAAGAATTCAACTTGAATGAGAAAAGACAACCAACAGATGCTACCCCTGAGAGGATACAGGTCGTGGAAGGTTCTGGTAAGGATTTTAAAGCAGCCATCATAAAAAAAAAAAAAGAAATGCTTCAATGAGTATGGACATGAACACTTAGAGAAAATTTCAACAAAGGGAACAAAAGGTATAAAATATACAACTGGAAATTTTAGAACTGCAACAAGCAAAATAAAAAGGCTCAATGGCAAAATTCAATAACAGAACAAAGAGAACAGAGGAAATAACCAATGAACAAAAAATAAAGAACAACAGAAATTTTCCAACCTGACACACCAAGAGAAGATGGACTGAAAAGAAAATGAACATGGCCTAAGAAACCTCTGTGCCTGAAATAAAAGATTAAAAAAATGTGTGACATTGAAGTCAAGCATGTGAAGAAATAATAGCTGAAAATTTCCCAATCTTGGTAAAAGACACAAAACTACAGATTCCAGAAGCAGAGTGGATCTCAAAAAGATAAAAACCA
The DNA here is from genome assembly GCA_004026805.1 of Lasiurus borealis. NCBI lineage: Eukaryota > Metazoa > Chordata > Mammalia > Chiroptera > Vespertilionidae > Lasiurus > Lasiurus borealis. The sequence goes on along the minus strand of PVJN01033069.1, from coordinate 21,462 downwards.
AAGAAATCCATGCCAAGATATCATAGTCAAACTTCTGAAAACTGAACACAAAGAAAATACCTTGAAAGCAGAGAGACAAAAACTTTCCCTCGTCTATTAGAGAAAGATACTTCAAAAGACAGCAGATCAGTAGCCATGAAGGCCAGAGGAACTGGTAACACATTTTTCTTCAAGTGCTAAGAGATCTGTCAGTTTTGAATTCTATATCCAGTGAAAATAGCCTTCGAGAATAAAAAAGAAATAAAGACATTCTCAGATGAAAGAAAACTAAGAGAGTTTGTCTTCAACAGGCCTATCCTAAAATAACAAAGGGCAAGGGTTAAGTTCATAAAACAGACAGAAAATGATTAAAAAAGATCTTGGAACATCAGGAAGGCAAGCGAGCAATGGAAAGATTAAAAGTACAGGTAAACACAATAGACTTTCCTTTCCTCTTGAATTCTCTAAATGGGTATTTGACACGTAATTACAGCATTGCCTCAAGTGATTCTCAATGTATGTAGAGAACATTTTTCTGACAATTATGTTGTAAACTAGAGACCTGGTGCATGAAATTCGTGTACGAGGGCAGGGGTATCCCTCAGCCCAGCCTGCACTCATGCCAACCTGGGACCCCTTGAGGGATGTCCGACTGTTTGAAGTTCTCTGCTATTTAGTCAGTCCCTTGTTCTGTAAAGTCAACTCTGCAACTTTTAGACAGTCCCTTATTCTGAAAAAATAACTTCGCTTTCTAGCCTGCTTGAATAATAAGGAAGATAAAAGTAGCTGTCTGACCTTGTAGGCCAGAGACTAGATACTCCCATGCTCTGCCAGATGTTTTTTTTTTTTTAACTGAATAGAACTGTGTTGTTTTCAAGGCCACAAGCTTCCAGCGAGATAACCACTAAGCACACATAGAGCTGGCATTTTAACAAAAAGCAAACTTCTTGTTGGTCTGCTGAGAATCTGAAAGACATTTATAATGGGCCCACCGGTGTATAACACAGTGGAACTCCAATCTCTCTAAGCATTGCTTGGTTCTTCTCTCGGCCTCTGCAACAACTCAAGGATATTTTTTCCCCCATTGATTTTTAGAGAGAGTGGGAGGGCGGGGGAGAGACACACACACAGAGAGAAACATGGATGTGAGAGAAAGACACATCGATTGGCTGCCTCCCGCATGCACCCCAGTCGGGGCCAGGCAGGGATCAAGCCTGAAACTGAGGAACATGCACTTAAAGGGAATTGAACCCACAACCCTTTAGTCCAAGGGCCAATGCTTCAACCACTGAGCCAAACCAGCCACGGCAGATAGGACCTATAAAAATTAAAAATATGCCGAGACCAGTTTGGCTTAGTGGATAGAGTGTCGGCTTGCAGACTGAAAGATCCCAGGTTCGATTCCGGTCGGGGGCACGTACCTTGCTTGCGGGCACATCTCCAGTGTGGGGTGTGCAGGAGGCGGCTGATCGATGTCTCTCTCATCGATGTTTCTGACTTTCTATCTCTCTCCCTTCCTCTCTGTAAAAAAAATAATAAAACATATTTTTTTAAAAATTAAAAATATACCATAACAGTGATTTGTAAATTGTTTGAGGAAGGAAATCTTTTGTATTGGAGTCTGCACTTCCTAGCTCACCCACGATCTGAGTAAAGAAAGAGAATGGACAGGCTCTGCTTCGTTTATAAAACACAAAAATGAAAGCGTCAAGAACTCAGATCTCGGTTGCAAGGTAACCTTTCATCAGGGCCTGGACCTTGAAAACCCCACTGATCAGCAGGCTCCCGTGCGTGGCTGGCAATATTCATGATGACACCTTCCCCCTCTCCAGATTAATCTTGTTGAATTGCACTTCCTTAAAAAACAGGCAGAGCTAAAGGAGGTACATACCAGACAAGAGCCAGTTCCAGGGTGCTGCTAGGTTGTGTGCCCACCTTTCTGCCCCCCCCCCCCCCCACGCTACCCTCCTTCACCCTGGGCATTGCTCTCCACGCTCTGGTCTGGAAACCAATTTGTTCAACTAATCCCCGAGATAAAGTTTCATCCCGGCGAGGGCTGAGGAGTGATTCCTGCAGGCATATTTACATTTTAATGCGGGGCCCTTAGAGGAGGCACGGCCGCGCAGATAGAAGTTTATCTGCCCGGCCCAGCGGGACGGGCTGCGGGGAGGTAATCTCGGTTCCAGGGGGCTGCGGGCCTCCTCCGAATCTTGCTACAGAGATTGCCATCGCCCTCTCCATCCCGGCGACGGGGAATGTAAAGAGATAAACAAGAAGCGGCTTAAGGCCCGGGAGAGAGCGTGCTCACTTCAGAATTGGAGAACTTAGGTTTGATTCCTGCCTGATCACAGGCCTCTCCGGCTCATTTCGGCGCGGTGTTCTTTAATGCCCGTGACCCCGGGGGTTAAGGAGGGATGAAATCTATCCTCACAGCCGGCAAAGGCCAGCAATCATATCACCTCCTTCCAGAACACAGGGTGAGGCTTGATATCCGGCCGCCTGCTTTTTATCTCGTAAGCACTCTTTGTTCTGGAAGCACCAGTTTTCCCAAGGGCCAGATCAGGGGCTGTTAGGACAATTACTTCCAATTATCTCACAGGGAAACAAGGAGTCAAAACCTCTTCACCCAGATGGCAGTTGCAGAGGGAGAGAAACAAACAAGACACAGTGAGTTAAGAGAATGAACCCTTACAAGTCCCGTTTTGACCTTCCCATGTCATCTGGATACCTACTTACAGGGTGTGATGCAGGGAGCAAGGTAAAATCCAGGTAAGAGACAGAAGGAACACATTGCCTCACTGAAATAAACAATTAAATAAGATGCCAGGGCCTTATATAAAGACATGTTGTGGCACAAGTGGGAAGAAACCCCTAAATATTGATATTTCCAAGATGTTCACACCATGGGCTCTCTATGCTAAACATGCTTCCTCTTCTCCCCCAAACAAACTCAGCCTCCGAGAGTCTGCCTCTTTATTAACCCTGAGAATCACCGGACACTGGTAAGATGGTCAGAAAACAGAACTCCTGGGGTACTCTGGGTCCTCCAACTCTAGCATCCTGAGAAAGGGGTACAGGAACCTCCAAGCTGGTTTCATGAGCATCTTATAGTGAGAAAAACTGGGAAGCAACAGGTGTGATAAATACACGCTGGCCAGGCCAATGTGTGAGCTCAACAACAGATAACCTTTTCTAGAGAAAAACAAAAACATCTTAACTAATAGCAAGTGTCGCTCACAGTTACCGTCTCTCATTCTGTGCCAAGCACACGTGTATTCTCTCTTACAGTCTTCACAATGGATCTTTGAGATCAATATTAATTTATCCATATAGAGGCATATTTCATTTTTATTGGGTTTTGATTTATTGCGCTTAACAGCTGTTGTTGCTGCTGCTTCTTCTTCTTCTTCTTCTTTTTTTTTTTTTCAAATTGAAGGGGAGACCTTCCACCAGCCAAAAGATTACAACTCACTTTATTGCAGGAGTCTGAACTCACAATATCCTTGAGGCCTGTGTATGCACTGGGAGGAAGGAAAGGAAGGGAGAGAGCAAAAAGGAGGGATGGCAAACTCAGAGAAAGGATAAGAGAAAGAACCCAGGCTTGGGAAATCAAAAAAAGAAAGAAAGAAAATAAAAGCTATCAATTCCAGACCAACTTTATCATTTAGTAGCTGTTGTATGAGGTCATGCCCCTTAACCACTCTGAGCTTCAATTCCCAGCCTGCAAGATGGTTTGAACAGAAATGTAACAACTATGGTCACAAGGCCTTCCCTTCATCATTTTTTTTCCAGGTAGTTTTACTGTCAGGAATTTGATCAACCCCTTTATTTTTTTACTTATTTATTTAAAAAATATTTTTATTGATTTCAGAGAGAAAGGGAGAGGGATAGGGAGATAGAAACATCAATGATGAGAGAGAATCATTAATCACCTGCCTCCTGCAAGCTTCACCCTGGGGATCGAGCCTGCAACCCAGGCATGTATCCTGACCTGGAATCGAACCATGACCTCCTGGACCTCCTGGTGACTTCTGGTTCATAGGTCACTGAGCCACACCAGCAGGCCGATCTACCACTTTAAATGCTTCATCAATATTTCCATATTCCAATCTCCTTTCAGAGTAAGTGGTCCCTGCATGGGGCTGGCATGGCGAAGACCTCCCACTGTGCCTCCCTTCTGTGCTACACACACACACACATGCATGCACATGTGTGCACACACCCCACAGAGGGGAGCACGTTTCTGAGTGAGGTGCCTATTCCCCAGGAGCGATGTTAAATGAGACGCGCTTGGAAGGCTTTCGGGGTAGCTTCTCCTTCTCCCCATTTTCCCCCAGATAGCTTTACCTTCCACAATGTGGTCCACCACCTTAAAAGCTTCGTCCACGTTTCCACATTCCAGTTTCCTTTCTGGCTCAAAGAAGGACTTATGCCGGATAGCCTCCTAGAACGAGAACAGAAGAGTGAGGCAGCCAGGCTGTGCGCTCCCTCCCCACTCAGGAGCCCCGGGCCGAGGTGGTCCGAGGCTGGGTGCGTTCCCTCCTCGCTCTGCCACCCCGAGCCTGCAGCGCACTGCGGGGCTGAGCCGAGAACCGGGCTCCAAAGAGCCCCCCACGGAGCAAATGCAAACGTCCTCACTTTGTGGAAAGACAGACCGTGTGCTCCAAAAACACCTGGCACCCACGTGGTCCCACAATGAGCTCCTCATTCCCAGGCAGATTATTCCCTCCGTTCCACAGCCCACTGCGCACAGCCCGGGCCACACGGAGGGTGGGCTCTCGGCCCAGTCGATTGTGACGATCAGTGGCTGGAGCGTCAGCCTGCGGACTGAGGGGTCCTGGGGTCGATTCCGGTCAAGGGCATGTACCTTGGTTGCAGGCACACCCCCAGTGGGAGGTGTACAAGAGGCAGCTGATCGATGTTTCTCTCTCATCGATGTTTCTGACTCTCTATCCTTCTCCCTTCCACTCTGTAAGAATTCAATAAAATATATTTTTTTAAAAAAGAAAAAAAGACACATAACCCGGGACGCAGCGAAAATAATCTAGGTTGGTTTTCTTACCTAGCCTTAGGAATGTATCTCACTGTAAGCCCTGTGCCAGCCGGGCAATGCCACACACCAGCTCCTGCTGCATCATCTCCACGATGACTGCCCATCGATGGGACTCCCGCCTGCTGGCAGCTGGGATTCTCTAATGCTGGTTCCCCTTTAGCCACACCAGTAGGCGTCTATCAATACCTTCCAGGGGTGTCCTATTGGGATCCGGCCATTTCCTACACTGGAGAAGGGACTGACTTGTTTTTACTTCCGTGGGGCACAGATTCTTTGAAAGAGGGTTTATTGGCTGCTTCTGTGACTGACCAGCTGTGTGCCCTGGGGGGCAACCCTGTCATTTAGTTTCCTCGCCAGCATGGGGATAATAACAGTTTTTAATCTCATAGGATGGTTGTAAGAATGTAGTAAGTAAATGTAGGAAAGCACTATACAACTGCATAGCGTAGGAATTAGCTAGTGCTGTTGATCCTGATGACTGATGGGAGATTCTGGTCAAGATCATATTTTTTTTTCTCACCAGGGTTACTGGCCTGACCCTTTGAGCCAAGAGTTTGCCCATTGAAACTATTAAAAACTCTAAAAAGCACAAGCTAGGTGAGACCTTAGAGATTAGTGACAGAGACACATTTTTTTTTTTTACCCTATTCTGACTGATACCACACTTTTCCACTGGAATCAATTCATGCGATTTTCTTATTAATCTACGACTCAGCTAGTTCAGGTAGGAAACGGAAGTTAAGTCCTCTAAATCCTATTTTTAAAAATTCAATCTCTTTCCACTTCACTTGCTGCTGGCTCTTTGAGCAATGTTGAGCCAATTTCCTGAAAATTTTCTGGTCAGGGAAGTGATAAAAATAACTTTAATAGGTAGGGAGCTGGGCATATTTCCCTGCTATAAATGACTTTGATTAAATCTACTCTTAATCTACTTGATTGATCCTGGCGAGCTTAATCCCCGATAAAAACACAAGATGGCTCTACTCCACAAGGTCCAAGTTTCTGATTTGATGCTGGTCTTCTCTGGCAGGGCACAGAGGTCTGCTAACTGGAGCTGGGGAGGGCAGAAAGAGCATCGTATCTGTTTGCTTATTTAGAATTGAATTTAGCTGGAAGGGAAGGGAAGGAAGAGAAGCTAGCCAATGGTATTGGGCAAAAGATGACAAACAAAACTTTTGATGAAGCATTCATTATGTACATATTTTCTTATGGAGAAGTCATTCTAATTCTAAAGTAGAATGTGGGTGGGGAAATAGAGTAAAGTAAGCAATCAGAGCAGGCAAGATATGATGGAAAAGGGTCTGAAAAGGGAACAATATGTTTGAACTTGAAACTGGCCAGGAAAACTTCGAAAAACGAATCACTCTTTGATTCCAATTAAACTGCCATATTTTTGTTTTCTTCGCGTGATTTTCATTTTAAAACATGAAGCATCCATCTTCTATAAAAACTGCTGTTTGGAATTTTAACCTTGCTATCGGCTTCATAAATGCTTGCTTGCTTAAGTCATAAGGAAAATGAGACTATTCTCACTTCAGAGAGGCCATTAAACCTTCCCAGGACAAAATGATGAGTGCTGGCACCAGGCCAGGCCTTTGGTTGAGGTCTCAAGGCCTCAGCACATAGGGGCCCTTTAAGAACTTGCAAAAGGCCGAAACCAGTTTGGTTCTGTGGTTGGAGCGTCCGCCTGCGGACTGAAGGGTCCCCGGTTCGATTCCAGTCAAGGGCATGTACAGTACTTTGGTTGTGGGCACATCCCCAATAGGGGGCGTGCAGGAGGCAGCTGATCGATGTCTCTCTCTCATCCATGTTGCTAACTCTCTATCCCTTCCCTTCCTCTCTGTAAAAAATCAATAAAATATATTAAAGAAAAAAAAAGAACTTGCAAAGGGGCGGAAAACATTCCATATTTGGAAGACAAAGATGGTGAAAACATATAAATAGGGAAAATTTCTGCATGGTGGGGCCCAGAATTTGAGAAACATTTTCCTCTGGACCCACGCATATTAAATGTAACTCCAAACTCTCTGAGCGTGGTTTGGTTATTCTGGTTCTCTGTAACAACAGAGGACACAGTCTAAAAATGAACTCTGAGTTCCTAGGCATAAAGCAGCTGGATGGGCCAGCTTTTCCTGGAGACACTAATCTCGGCCAAGTCCTTTCCCCAGTTTCTGCCCCAGGACATGCCAGTACCTGGAGAGCAAGGTGCCATTCTGCTGGGAAGGTCATATCGCATGCCCAGGGCATATGGAGTCTGTATGTGCTGAGTCTAGTCTGTTCACGCTGCTTTTCCAACTTTCATGTTTTGATTACTCAGTAAGTTATTAGAACCAATGAATTTATCATTTATCATTACCTGGAGATGAGTCTTAAAACCTTTCTAGATTTCAAACTCCTTTCTAAAATATAGGATAGAGAAATGCAGTTTATGTTGCCAAAATACCAGTAGGCATCCTAGGACATGTTTCTCTTGCTCATTTAAGATATACATGAAAGGATCTAAAAATAGTGTCTCCAATGCTTTTTGCCCTAGAGTAGTGGTTCTCAACCTTCCTAAGGCCGAGACCCTTGCATACAGTTCCCCATGGGGTGGTGACCCCCAACCATGAAATGTTGCTACTGTTATGCATCGTGATGTAAATATCTGCATTTTCCGATGGTCTTAGGTGACCCCTATGAAAGGGTCATTCGACCCCCAAAGGGGTCGCGACCCACAGGTTGAGAACCACTGCCCTAGAGCATCTCGTTGGTTCTCACTGTGCCTGCGTGGAGAGTGTCTGGGTTGAAGGTGAACACAGTAAGTCCTCCCTCAACATCTATAGGCTCTTGTAACTGTGACAAAATGATGTCTAACAAAGCTGAGTTTACCAGAGGCTGCCTGAGGGTAGAAACAAGAGTTGAGTTTTTAAGACATCTCATCAGCGTCATCACAACACCACGTTGAACGAACCAATGTTCTTCAGGGACCTGCTCTACGGAGTTTGGGGTGTCTCCCCTCTTGGGGACATGGTTGGTTGTCCATCCAGCATTCCTTTCACTTGTCCCCTTCCAAGCGATGCTCAGAGTTCTGTTCAGGTCTCCACCACTCCCCCATCAGCCCTTATCCTTCAAAGAAATCTGACTTCTCAGCAGTAACGAACAGATGCTCCATTCCTCTGGCCAGTCATTAACCCAGAGCTGGATGTGGAGTGAGGGCTTGGTGAGGCTGGGCTTGGGGACTCATGGAATGCGGGGACAACACTGTTCTCTGCTGCTTCTGGGAGCTCCTGGCGGCCATCCTGTGACCACGGGGGATAAAGCTCCTACTGTGGGCAGCAGGGAGAAGAGTCGAAAGGTCAGGCTTCAGACTAACACTGATATAGTTGGGGCCAATGAAGCCCCCACTCTTTGTCAAATGTTATTTCCTGTCACTGTAATCGCCATTTTTACCGGTCCCCCACTACAATCCGCTCGTCTGGCCCCGCCCCTGAGCTCATTACCTCGATGGTGAGGATCACTGGCTCCAGATCTTGGTAGACAATCTTCACTCGCTTCGCGGCTCTCCTCGCCTGAATCTCAGAATCCGCAAGCACAGCGCAGACAAGCTGGCCCACGCAAAACACCTGCAACGCGGAACAGACTTTGTGTCCCAGAAGGGCCGGCACCAAGCCCTCTCCTCGGGTTCATCCTTCTCCTCCCTCCTGGCACGGAGCTCGACACACAGTCAAGGGCCCCTTCCCCAGTCAAACACGGTGCAGGTGGACAATGGCTTTGGCAGGACAGGGCACTGGTCGGAGTGAGTCTGCTGCCTCGGGCACGGGGGACGTTGGGGTCTTTTTGCTGCACCATTGGCAGCGGTGGCCGGAGAGGTTGAGAGTGATGCTGCCTCCTGTACAGGACACTCGGGCTCCATCCAGGCCACGCCCACAGAGCTGCCCAAGGGCCAGCTGGCCTTGGAGAGCCAGGCGCAGGGCATGGCCTGTGGCTGCCATCCTATGGGCAGGGCCATTCTGAGAGGTAGCGTTTGGTTTCCATTGAGGGAGGACCAGGAGTTACAGGCTATCTCATCCAAAGAGGAAGGAGAGACGGGGGGTGTATGTGTGTGTGTGTGTGTGTGTGAATGCTGTGACATTTCTGGTGAGCAAACTCTGTCGCAAACTGTGGGGGGCACAGGCTTCTCATGAACAGACATGAGGCTGGACTCGCCATGGTGCCACCAAGCACAGAACACTGATGGGGTCACCTGCAGGTGGTTGACACAGGGACCAGGCACAAAGTGGATGGAAAGCAAAACCAAGCCAAGGCTCCAGAAAGGTGAAATTCTCAGGACTGAAGAAGTCACCAGGACCTTTTGTTCTCTCTCCCACCTTATACCATGATCGCAATGAAAACTTAATCATTTACAGTGGTACCTCGAGATACGAGTGCCCTGAGATACAAGCCGTTGAGCGAGTGATTTTTGCTTTGAAATACGAGCAACATTTGAGATAGGAGTAATCTCGCAGATCGCCTGGCTGTACATGACCCACCAGTTTACCACGACTCGAGCGTCTCATAGTTTCCCACGCCTCAAGGTTACAGAATGAATTAAACTCGTATCTCGAGGTACCACTGTATTGTTAAAATCAACATTAGACTATTAAGTCTTTTCCACAGGGGACATATGGTAGCAAAGCAAGTTAAATCCAGAACACACACACACACACACACACAGCATGTCTGTTGGGTTTGGGTAGGTGGGGGCAGTGGGATGATAAATGAAACAAGAATGGCAAAACGTTGACAAATGTTGAACCTCTGTTTTTGTGCAAGTTTACATTTTCTGCAGTGTAAGTATTTTAAAAGGCATAACATGCTATAGACACATGTTGGAAAGGGAACTGAACTAACAAAGGCAGTCCTTTACACTGGCTCTGTTCCCTGCTCCCCACAAACACCCGGTCTTGCCTCTGTGACCCGCACGCAGACCTGGCCCCAGAGGCTCACAATCAACCTAGCCACACCCCAGAAGCAGGAACTATTGTGCGGACGGGAACGGCTTTGCTTGTTTAGTCAACATCGATGCAAAGGCCACGATTCTCATTTCTTCTGCCAAAATCACGCTCTTGGGGGAGTTTCAACCTTGACCTGAAACGCTCAGTCATCAAACTTTCGTCTTTATTAACCAAAATCTGCCAGCAAGAGCCAGATAAGGAAGCTCTTTTGGGTAAACACTGACCTGAGAAGCCCTAGTTCTCCAGAAAACCTGTGAAATGCCTTTACTGCCGTTTCTGAGGACTGGAGAGACGGTGGGCTAAGTTTTAATCATTTGAAGCTTTCAAACAGCATTATTCCTCTACTCATTGACCTACTACATGGAAAGCAGTTTGTAAAATATACAGATGAATCAGACATAGAGCTCATTCACCAGGCCAGGGAAAAATATGCACACACTTCCCAAGATACACACACACACACACACACACACACACACACACACACACACACTTTGAATAATTATCGAGGAGTGTTTTTTAAAGTACATTTCATGTTCAAAACTGAGCTACCGGCTGTTAAAGTGTGTATACATTTTAGCGGCACTCCCTGTATCTGAGGCTTGGAAATAAATAAATAAGCTTAATCGAAGGCAGAAGGTTCATAAAATGTCCACTTTGCCTTCTCCCCCAGATTTTAAGTTCTATGAGGGCAAGGAACCCACACAGGTCTTGTTCAGCTACAGTGAGCAGCCACAGTGGGTGCTCTGTTAAAAAATGCCTGTTGACCTTGAGCTTAAACTGGAAGGAGGAATCAACAGCTAAGTAAATGAGCAAAGGAAAGCTGGACTCCGGTCCCCTGCAAACCTCCCGCTCTGCAGACCTGAGCTGGGTGGGTGCGTCGCCCTCTGTGGACAAACGGGCTAGAAGGCCCCTGGGAGAGGAGAGCAGCTCTAGCTCCCAGTACCTGCCGGAGCCAGCCGGGAGAAACGCCAGGCTCCGTGACTACGGGTGGCATCTTACTGTTTGTGCCACAGAATGGATCTATTCTCCCACCCCCGCTCCCCAAATGAGAATTAGGGGGCCAAGACAGAGCTGAACCCTAGGAAAGGTCAGTGGGGAACAACTAAAGGCCACCCAGGATGCAGAGAGGGAGGGAAGAACACACAAGGAGTGGCTGGCAGTTACTGCAAAGTTCCCTGCACATTCCAGTAAGGGCGTCAGGCACGCCAAGATGGTGACAGATGTCGCCTGACGTTAGACCAACCATCGGTAACTACAAGGCATGTGAGCACCAACTGTCTGGGGTCTCCAAGGAAACCGTCTATTTTATTTTATTTTATTTTATTTTATTATTTTATCCTCACCTGAGGATATTTTTCCATTGATTTTAGAGGGAGTGAGAGAGAGAGGGAAAGACAGAGAGAAACACTGATGTGAGAGAAACACTTCGACTGGTTGCCTCTTGCAAATGCCCTGACCAGGGCCCAGGCCAGGGAGGAGCCTGCAACTGAGTTACATGCCCTTGACCTTTCAATCCATACGGTGATTCTCTATCCACTGAGCCAAACCAGCTAGGGTGTGTCTCTCTTCTTTTAAAACATAACTATTAGTGATAACTATACCCAGATATACTTAGTTCCATGTTCCCTCAAGAGATCTTACGTATGCTAAATCTATTAAAGCGACCAATACATTTGCTTACAAGGGTTACTGATTATTAAGACTCTATTGACTTTCAGCTACTACTAAGTTCCCACTTAGCGGTCACTGAGCCCCAACATGAAAATTGTTAACTGTAACGCTTACGTGTCCTGTAAATATTTAATCAGTGTGTTCTTGGTTTGTGCTTGGCCAATGTGTGGATTCGGAGGAAGTGTGTATATCTGCTTCTTTTCATATGTGTGCATTTCAGAGGGCATATTTGTTTAACTTACTTTTTACAGTGTTAGTTCCACACACAAGAGCAAACATAACCAATCCCATGTACAAAGGAAAAAAAAAGCTAATACTGTCCAATACATGGCAGTGTGAGTGGATGAGTCATGGTGAGCTCAGACAGGGAGAGAGAACTCCTGGATTAAAGGACCATGCAAGGCTTCCTGGGGGAGACACCCACTTGAACTTGGACGGGGACGCACTGACGGGGTCCATGGCAAGAGATTCTCAGGAGAGAGATCAGCAAATGGAAATGACAACCCTTCTCTCCTCATTTGTTCTTCTCTACTTGTTAACAGCACACTGTCTCACCACTAGAAAAGGTCACACAACCACCTACCTCTTCTATAACGACTTAGCTTCCTTTCTTACATAGAAAATGAGTACCAGTGAAGTCATTCAGCATTAGAATACAGTGTCTTAGAATAAGCATTAAAATAGTATATAGGAATCCTTTGCCAGGAGCCAAACGCAATGCAATCTTTGAGGAAATCACTGTGCCACGGTAGAGGAAGTCATTCTTAAAACAGAAAGCAGACAATTCAGCCAAGGCCGGTTTGGCTCAGTGGATAGAGTGCCGGCCTGGGGACTGAAAGGTCCCAGGTTTGATTCCGGTCAAGGGCATGTACATTGATTGCGGGCACATCCCCAGTGGGGGGCGTGCAGGAGGTGGCTGATCCATGTCTCTCTCTCACTGATGTTTCTGGCTTTCTATCCCTTTCCCTTCCTCTCTGTGAAAAATCAATACAATATATTTTTTATAAAAAAAAAGAAAGAAAGGAAGGAAGGAAGGAAGGAAGGAAGGAAGGAAGGAAGGAAGGAAGAAAGAAAGCAGAGAATCCGTACCATCCCGGACTGCAGCAGTTTCTCGGGTTGGCGAAGGAAGGAAGGAAGGAAGGAAGGAAGGAAGGAAGGAAGGAAGGAAGGAAGGAAGAAAGAAAGAAAGAAAGGAAGACAGAAAGCAGAGAATCCGTACCGTCCCGGACTGCAGCAGCTTCTCGGGTTGGCCCAGAAAGCAGTAGGAGTTGACGCCTTGCAGGTGCTCCTCGGTGAGGATGTCCACCACGCCCGGCAGGCTGAGGGCTTCCGACAGGTCCAGGGACCTGGAGGAGGACACAGAGCAGCTCCTCAGAGCGCCCCGCAGCCCGGGGACTCATGGGGACGCGCTCCATTGGGGGACAAGATAAGAGAGAGGACAGAGAAGTCCAGACCACTCCAGTAGTTCTCTGCCCGATGATCGGGGAACTCCCTCGGACAATGGAGCTATTCAATGGAGGGACAAGCTAGGAAAGCCTACATCTGCTCCCACCTCACCTCTGATCTTCATGGAATGTCTCCAACAAGTCGCTTGCCCTCCTCACACCATTCCTTGTCACGCACGGGACTCAGGTGAGAAGGGAATCGTTGGTGTCTACCGCATGTAAGAACTGTATCACTTACACAATCTTAGCATGAGCTCTTGAACTTGTTACGAAGGCCAAGAAAAGTTCGCCGTCCACGGCAGGCATGTCATCGAGGTAAATGGCTTCGCCCGTGGCATGCTTAATGCCAGACAGGTGCATGATGGGGTGGCCGACGGGGTCTTGAGGAGGCTGCTTTGGGTCTACCTGCTGTTGAATCAATCATCAGCATATCAGTTTTATAATCACATTGTACACATCTCCCATAAGATGGTAGCTATCTCATTAACGTCTAGCCGAAACCGGTTTGGCTCCATGGCTAGAGCATCGGCCTGTGAACGGAAAGGTCCCAGGTTCGATTCCAGTCAAGGGCATGTACCTTGGTTGTGGGCACATCCCCAATGGGGGACATGCAGGAGGCAGCTGATGGATGTTTCTCTCTCATTGATGTTTCTAACTCTCTATCTCTCTCCCTTCCTCTCTGTAAAAAATCAATAAAATATATTTTAAAAAATTAACATCTAAAGCAGAACGCTTTTGAAAATGAAAACTACCGCTATTAATAATAAGACCAGGACCATAAGCCTATTTCAGTAGTTCCATCAGGAACCTGGGATGGATGCCCAGCCTTGATGTTATTCTTACCTTTTTTCCCATTTTTTTAAAAATATAGACCACAAAGATCTCTAATACCAATCCCATTTGTAGAAGTAAATGAATATAACCCCTCTTGGTGATGTAAAATTATGTCTTTTTGCTGATGCTTATGGATGTCTTTAAACTTTACTATCAAAATATTTTCACTTTATGTATCTAAGCACAGCACCTATATTCTGCAGAAGAGCGCAATGACATGGTGACTGTGTGGATAAGAAATGCGGAGGACATGTCTATTGTGAGTAAAGAAGCCTGCCAAGAGATTGAAGAGAAGTCCTAACCGCTATCTCCGTCTACAATCAAGTACAAACTGGATTATTTTAGCTGAAGGCACTTGATGTTCGGTAGTCAGCTGTGATGAATTTCCTGGTGAAAGAGGTTATGCGTGATGCTTGCTTCTATTTGTTCTGTGCCTCGCGATCTGATACAGTGGTTCTCAACCTTTCTAATGCTGCGACCCTTTAATACATTTCCTCGTGTTGTGGTGACCCCAACCACAAAATTATTTCCGTTGCTACTTCATAACTGTAGTTTTGCTACTATTATGAATTGTAATGTAAATATCTGTGTTTTCTGATGGTCTTAGTTTCTACAGCAGTGGTTTTCCACCTGTGGGTCTCAACTCACTAGCAGGATCGCCTAAGACCAAACCTGCCACCTAGGTATGTGCCCTGATTGGGAATTGATCCCAAAACCTTTCGGTGTTCAAGATGATGCTCCAACCAACTGAGCCACCTGTCTTTCTTTCTTTCTTTCTTTCTTTGTTTCCTTCCTTCCTTCCTTCTTTCTTCTCTTTCTTATTTTCTTTCTCTCTCCCACCCTCCCCTCTCTCCTTCCTTTCTTCCTTCCTTCCTTCCTTCTTTCTTTCTTCTTTCTCTTTCTTTTTTTCTTTCTCTCTCCCTCCCTCTCTCCCCCCTCTCCTTCCTTTCTCCTTCCTTCCTTCCTTCCTTCTTGCCTGCCTGCCTGCCTGCAGCTGTTTATAACAGTCAAAATAATCATTTTAAATGGAGTAGAGTGTATCTGAATTTTTGAACATATTAAACTTAAACCCTGAAGGGTATACACCAACTTCAATATGCATTGCAACACACTGTACGATTTTACAACTAAATCCAACAACATATTCGATGCTCTTGACTTAATAACATCCTCCAGGTGCAGTTTCTTAATAATAATTCCAAGGAAAGACACATGGAGTCTTATCCAGTCTACCAATGGGTTGACCGCAGGTGGTATCGTTATGATGTTGTGGCAGGAAATGCCATTTGAAATGTCAGAGGGACTCTGTTCCCCCTGATTGTCAGCTTGCATTAGGGGAGCTTGCAGTAGCCCCGAGAACTTCCGTTTGATCCACCTCTCAAACATAACTCACAGAAGACCCACCGGGTGAGCGGGGATGGGGAGCCGAGGAGATTTACATCCAAACAAAATAAACTAGCAGCTCGTTTACAAAGCGTTCCTTCCTGCCATCAAGGACCAGGGCCTGTGCTTCCCCGAAATAAAAGCACAGCGGCCCCAGGGCCCTGACACAGAATGAGACTGTGGGCTCTGACTTCCACGCTGCCAGAGGCAGAAGCACGAGGCAAGCCAGTATCTCACACACAGATGATACAAGGCCACTGAGCCAAACACACCGCCTTCAAGATCAAAGAAGACATTTAAAAAAAAAAATGGCCACGCTGTGACCGGTTTGGCTCAGTGGCTAGAGCATCGGCCTGCGGACTGAAAGGTCCCAGGTTCCATTCTGGTCGGGGGCATGTACCTTGCTTGTGGGCACATCTCCAGTGTGGGGCGTGCAGGAGGCGGCTGATCGATGTCTCTCTCTCATCGATGTTTCTGACTTTCTGTCCCTTTCCCTTCCTCTCTGTAAAAATCAATAAAATATATTTTTTAAAAAAATAGCTATTGGTAGCTTGGTCTTGGGTCACAGTTCATTGATGTTGAAACTGTACTGAACAGGAAAGAAGGCTGTGAATTCGCCAAAGGGAGCTCGGCTTACCGGGCTTGAGGATCACGGAGGGTGAGTGGGTCTGCGGGAAGGAATTATAGCCAGGCCCTGAGAATTTAAAAAAAACACACCACAAAAAGCCACTGACCTGGTACTTCAGCGTGCTCTGGCGATGCCTGGGATGAGGGTCTTCCAGAGCACTCTCCTGCTGGTCTGCCAGGCCAGGGTAGTGGACAGGGTCCTGGAAAGCAGAACCACGTGGATATGTAACGCGTGCTCCAGTGGCCTCGGAGGGGAGGCTAGCGTGGCCCTCAGCTGCAGTCTAATGGGGGCAGAGGCCTCCCCCATCAGAGCCCTGGAACTACAGCGGCTCCGGCCTCCAGGCCACACGCCCCGGAGGGTCACACTGCAGAGCCAGGTGGACCTAGTGGGCCCCTGTCTCCCAACCTCTCTGTCTCCCAGGGCTCTCTCACGGGTTTGGGACTCAGGCAACAATAAAAGCTAAGGGAGATAAGAGCTAAGTACAGTGGTACCTCGAGATATGAGTGCCCTAATATACGAGATTTTTGAGATATCAGCCACCGAGCAATTTTTGCTTTGAAATATGAGCAACATTTGAGATAGGAGTAATCTCGTGGATTGGCCGGCTGCACAAGACCCACCAGTTTATCTCGACTCGAGCGTCTCGTAGTTTTCCACGCCTCAAGGTTATGGAACAAATTAAACTCATATCTCGAGGTACCACTGTAAGTACAATGGAAAGGGGTAGACTGCCTAAGCCAGGAGGAAGAGTCAAAGCACACCACAACCGTGTGCATAAAACCCTGCACCGCCAGCCACCTCGCTGACTCTCCGAGAGAAAGGACCACACTGAGACCACAGCCCTGCCGAGGCAGCATTCCAGGGTCCCAGGAGGAATGCTCCTTAAAACCAAGGGAAATGGGTCATTTGGGTCATAATCCAAAGCTTTGAACAATACACTTAATGGTTATATTTCACATTAGTTTTATAAATAGTAGGTTGTTATTTTTAACTAGAGGCCCAATGCACAACGATTTGTGCAAGAATGGGCCTTCCTTCCCCAGGCATCCAGCACTACTTTCACTCAGGTCCAGAGCCACCTTTCTGCCTTCCCACGCTGCCCAGAGGTCCGGAGTGGCTGGGGCAGTGCAGAATGGCCCGCCATCAGCTGCTCAGCACCTGTGCATGCAAAATAATCTGCCATCTTTGTTGGAGTAATTTGCATACCCACTCCTGATTTGCTGTTGGGTGTCACGAAGGTACGGTTAATTTGCATGCTACTTTTATTAGTATAGATAGTAGAGGAATACTGAATAGAAGAAGCTGAATTGAAAATATGAGACTATAAGGCAGAAGCTTTGAATATCACTTAATTCACCTAAGAAATTGTATTAGTTTGCTGTTAATTGGAGGAATCTACAATTGGCTTTATTTTTTTCTCTTGTGATTGCCTGGTGATAATATGTCACTTATCTATGATTTCAAGCGTTGGTCTTCAAAAATTTGATGCATCTGTTTTAATTCTTAGTTATTCCTCTCTATAATGAGAAGATGCCCCCAGAAGCAATGAGAAGAGAGAACACTGTGCCTCTCAGTTAACATGCTCATGCTAATTTCTATACCACGGAAAGGATGTGCGTGGCTTCTGCTCAGCTGGTTGTAGCGTGGGCTTAATGAGGCCAATATGGCTCCAGTTCCCTTTGGGCCCAGCAAATTCATTCAGAGAAATTCTTTTAGTCGTGCCCTCCCTTGCCAACAATCTTTTAACTAAAAGTTTGTCGAAAGGGAGACCAGGCAAAAGAATGCCTGATGATTACTGCTCTTATTGAGACTAGTACTAGGCAGTCTTCTTCTAACGCTGTGGGCTGAACAGGGACCACAGTCAGCCCTGCTCCTAGGATGGCCTATTTCACATTGACCTTGTGGAGCAGCTGCTATCATCAGCTTACAGGTGAGGAAGATGAAGGTGAACCAGAGAAGAAAGCCAAACTCATAAAGGTAACCCCCAAAAGGTGGAAGGAGTGCTTTCCAGAGGGAAAGTATATTTAAATCATAAACGAGTTTTCCGCACTCCACCTGGACAAACAAGGGATCGGAAACAGAAGAACCGAGTGGTGTTAAACACCACCCTGCACAACTCCATGCTCTACTTGCAACTCTTCTCCAAACTACAAGCCATCAACAGACAGCCTGGAGTAAGCCCAGCAAACCCAATTTGGTGGAAGGGGGCAGTTAGGGGCGATCAGGCAGGCAGGCAGGTGAGAAGTTAGGAGCCAGCGGTTCTGGATTGTGCATTAGGCCTCTAGTTAAAAATAACAGCCTACAATTTATAAAACTAATGTGAAAAAATAACCATTAGGTGTATTGTTCAAAGCTTTGGATTATGACCCAAATAACCCATTTCCCTTATCTTTTCTGTTCTACAGCCACTGGGCAGGGGTTGTTGCCTCCACTCTAGGTATCCTCAAGGCCCCTAAAGCTGGGAAATACATAGTTAACTCATTTACCATCTTTCTTAAAAGCCACGACACTTCCAGGTAGAACTTGAAGAGGAAGCTGATGAGGAGAGTCCTCTTGAACTCCACCTTCCCACCCGGAGCTGAGCCTGGGAGGGAGACTTCGTCCAGGATCAGCCTGCAAGCTGCGTCCAGCGTCTCTTCGTTCCAGGGCCTGGGAGGGTCAAAAAGAGGGCTCCTGGGCTGACAGGACTCCTCACCTCACGGGCTCAGCCAGTGTGCGAGACAGACGGTCACAATCTGGTGCCAGCTTCGAAGCCAGGCGACCACATTCGACCCACAGGGCACCACTCTCATGGCGTCTGGCCACGCCCCCTCTTTGTTGTCATTTGTAAAAGGGGCATAATGGGAGGATCCACCTCGTGGAATGGCCGTGAGGAAGAAATGACAACCCGTGTCAAGTCGTCGGCCCAGGATCAGCACACTCCTGTGTCACTAGAATGTTGACTGCAAGACAGGTTTTGGTTTTGAGCATCTTCTATGTAGTCAAGCATTTAATCCCCTCAGCTGTCCTGCGTGGTGGGGGTGACTGTTGCCTTTTGACCTAGGGAACTGGAGGTGTCGTGATGTGAAGCAAACTGACTGAGCTCACATCATTAACAGGGCGTGAACTGAGATTCGGACCGAGGCAATTTGGCTCAGTCGAGCTCATGTTTTTAACTCTCTACAGTGGTACCTCGAGATACGAGTTTAATTCGTTCCGTAACCTTGAGGCGTGGGAAACTATGAGATGCTCGAGTCGCGGTAAATTGGTGGGTCGTGTGCAGCCGGTCAATCCGCGAGATTACTCCTATCTCAACTGTTGCTCGTATTTCAAAGCAAAAATTGCTCGTATCTCAAAAATCTCGTATGTTAGAGCACTCGTATCTCGAGGTACCACTGTATTAAGAAATGGTAACTGATACCTGGGAGTATTCAAGAAATATTGGCTACCAATATCGCCTAAAAGATATAAAAAGTCAGGCAAGCAAATGCATTTAGCAATTTATGGAAAAACAAACTACCATAATTTCTTTTTCATCATAGTAAATCATTCTCTCAATAAAGAATAATGTACTCATTTTGCTTACTGACTCTATGTGCTATTGGGATATGGTCTCTGTCTGTCTCTCTCTCTCTGTCTCTCTCTCTCTGTCTCTCTCTCTCTGTCTCTCTCTCTCTCTCTCTCTCTCTCTCTCTCTCTCTCACACACACACACACACACACACACACACACACACACAGACTATACGGTCCTCACTTCAGAATTCCCTAAAATCCAGAGCTCTGGAAACAATGATAAAACTGTACTGGGATCCCTCGCCATGAAATCAAACCGCAGTCAGCAGGCTGCTTCTTACAGTCGCCTGTCATCTAAAACAGAGCTGATCTGTTGCTGGGGGCCTCGGGACCGGATGCCGCACCTTCCAATGAGCTTCCGGCAGGAATTCGGTGCGCAGACGGTGGTGGGGCCGACGCCTCCGTACGAGATGGACAGCTCCCGGATGACGCCTTCACCTTCCCCGAAAAAGACCCTCATTCCCGCGGTGACCGTGGCGAGCGCGTTCTGCTGCCGCTGGGCTTGCCGGAAGGCCGACACGAACTCCCACTGGAAGCAGAGGGAGGGGCGCATGCAGAGACACCCCGAGTTTCTAGGCCGTTTGTGCACACGGCCCCACATCTCCTTGCCACCTTCTGTTAGACCAGCGGTTCTCCACCTTCCTAAGGCCGCGACCCTTTCAGACAGCTCCTCATGGGGTGGTGACCCCCAACCATAAAAGTATTTCCGTTGCTACTTCATCACTGTCATTCTGCTACTGTTATGAACTGTCATGTAAATATCTGATACGCAGGATGTATTTTCGTTGTTACAAATGGAACATCATTAAAGCATAGGGATTCATCACAAAAACAATATGTAATTATATATTGTGAAATATTTTTTCTAATTATAAATAAATGAAATTTTTGTCTTGAATCGTGGTGTAGCATGGGCAACAGTCTTCATATGACAACAGTTAACTACATGGCTACACTTTGCTACGCCAAGGAGCGGTGTGTTGGTTCCTAAGACCATGGGAAATAGGTGTTTTCTGATGGTCTTAGGCGACCCCTGTGAAAGGGTCGTTCAACCCCCAAAGGGGTCTCGACCCACAGATTGAGAACCACTGCCCTAGGCAAAGGCCGGACTCACCACCAGGGCCGGACAGAGGGAGGAGGCTCAAGATCTCTTCCCCTCACTCAGAACAACACGCAACTTCCAACTTGCGGTTGTTGTTCGCTTCTGGGATTTTCCATTTAATATGTATTTTCAGACCGCGGGTAACGCAAACCGCGGGAGGGAGCCCGAAGCTAAGCGGGAACTGAGGTGTGGACCAGCCCTCATAACCTCTCCTGGAACACCGCGCCTCCCCTAACGCCCTGCCTGCCCCTAACGCTGCGGGCTGGGGTTCACGCTGCGGCTGGCTCACAGGCAGACGAGGAAGGGAGAGGCACCTCACCTTCCTGGAGTGGGGGATGCTCACTGAGACCAAGATTTCTCCGGGCCGGAGGTCCGCGCTCGGGCTCTTCCTGAGGAACTGCTCGTTCAGGGGAATCTGCCGCGCCCCGTCTGTGAAAAGAAAGGGCGCTCTCCCGCAATCTGCGCTATTAACTCCCAAGGGGGCAACAATTCCACCAAACGTCTGAGGGAGTGGGAAAGAAGCCATCTTCTCACCATCAACTGATCTTGCACCCTACAGTGGCATTTTCCATCGTTTCTTTGCATATAGGTTCCACCTTTTCTTCCTCCCTCCCCCTTCCTCCCTCTCTCTCTTCCTTCCTCTCTTCTTCCCTCTTTTTCCTTCCTTCCTTCCTTTCCTTCCTTTCTTCCTCTCCCTCCCTCCTTCCTTCCCTTTCTCTCTTCTTCCCTTCCTTTCTCCCTCCCTTCCTTCCTCCCTCCCTCCCTCCCTTCCTTCCTTCCTTTCTTCTTTCCTTCTCTCCTCCCTCCCTCCCTTCCTTCTTCCCTTCCTTCCTTCCT
>PVJN01033068.1:0-23692 GCA_004026805.1 Lasiurus borealis | reverse complement strand
TTTATTTCATTAGTTTGAAAATGTCTACTTTGTCATGGGTCACTTCTAGCATAGTTCAGCATCTCTCCAATTTCAAAAACAAAATGATTGCAACTAAGGAGGGTATGTAATTTGTGTTCATGAAACTTAGATTTACTATGAAGAGATTGCCAAGGGAAAGGGAAAGCTGGACAAGCAACAAATCAGTGAAAGGCTCTGGGGTGTGTGTGTGTGTGTGTGTGTGTGTGTGTTTAAATGTCTCCATAATCCTTGTATCATCAATATCCACACCTGAATGCCAGGTTCTCTCTATATATGGATTCTCAGATCTAATTCCCGGTCTTTATATGAATTAACTTAATTCTCACAATAGTCTCCGGGTGTAGGTGTATTTATTAATGAGGAAACTGAGTCATAGAGAAATCACTTGTCCAAAGTCACACAGCTAGAGCTCAGGGCACTCTCTTCGGTAGGAGGGATAAGGACAAGAGTACAGGAAAGGAGAATGGAAGAACATTATTTACATCTTTTAAGAGTAAAATAATTTCAAAGGGTGATGGATTAAGGAGGCAGCCTGGTACAGGAGAAAGAGCTTTGTGTTGAAGTCACACAGACTAGGGCCTCAGTTTCTGTCTGCAAAAACGGAGCTAGTACAAAGGTATAGGTTGTTTTTTGTTTGTTTGTTTGTTTTTATTGATTTTTCACAGAGAGAAAGGGAGGAGGATAGAGTCAGAAACACCAATGAGAGAGACATCGACCCGCCGCCTCCTGCACGCCCCCCACTGGGGATGTGCCCACAACCAAGGCACATGCCCCCAACCAGAATCGAACCCGGGACCCCTCAGTCCACAGGCCGATGCTCTATCCACTGAGCCAAACCAGTCTCGGCAAAGATATAGGTTTTTAAACACCATGGGTTAGCAGCCTGGTTGAGGCAGTGTAATTATACAACTGAGTCTGAATCCGGATGCTGTGAGACCAAGGTAAAGAACTTAGTCTGTTCAGCCTTCATTTCCTCTTCTGAGAAGTAGTTGTGAAGACAATGAACTTACAACATTGTACTGAGAATTAAGTTAGATGATGTACATTAAGCACCTCATAGAATTCTTGGCATAGAATAGGTGCCCAGTGAGTGAATGCCAATATAATTACTGACATTATTTGAGAAAGAGTAAAATAAGATCAAAACCTCAAATAATAAATTTCTACTTTCCACATAAAAGAACCATGGATTCTACATTTGCTGCTCTTCCCCCCATTGTGATTTTTACAGTTAAACTTCACAAATTTTCATCTGTAAAATGGGTATACTCCCACTCTAAATTCTACAGTGGTAAATTTTAAAGACATCATGAAAATGTTTTCAATGGAATGGAATTTCTCAAAACAGCATCTCTACAGTACTGCACATAAAAATTATTAATGAACTGACATTTGGTGAGATGTGAGCTATCATTTTGTTAGGCCAAATTCTTAACCCTGGAAACCCAGGGGGTAATTTTGCTCCAGTGGCTTGAATAGGATAATAATTTATCCAAATGGATTTAATTCTAAATACTAATTTCAGAAAATATCTTTATTTTAAAACCAATTGTGTGCACACATGTATAATTTTCATGTAACTTAGTACAAATGCCAGTGGAAAAAATAAGTGGAAGAAAATATAAAATAATATTTCCAGACTTAACATTCCAGACTGTCCATTGAGAATGTTGTGGGTGACAGTTACACTGTAAGTCACCAAGAAAAGATCAAGGCACTTTGGACAGTGCCTCTGTGTTCTTCATATCCTGACCTTTGTTTTAGCAGCCTTGGCATGATCTTGACTCAGAATCACCCCTGAGGGTACAATGAAATTTGCTCGTTAAACTATTTTAGTGTTTTCTCTGGATATCATGCATAGCATACTGCTGTCTCTCTGTGGTGAAACCAAAGCGAATAGCTTTTTACTGATTCTGCAGATAAATATCATATGTCACCACTTATTAAGAATCTGTTTTAAAACCCAAGTTCCCATTAATCAATGTTGTCTTTGTTTTCAAATAATTAATGCAAAAAATAACACAAAAATATAATTCACAGTTAGTTATAGATTACAAATTTTATGGGTAAAAAATATAAAGTAATTTTATAAATTAATATTTGATCCCTATATAGTTTCTTTGGAAATGTAGTCCTGAGTGTTATCCTATATCTCAATTATCTATAATTAAATATATTTTATTTTTCAAACCAGGATACTTGAGAGAGTATTGCCCAGAACAACAGAGATTGTCCTGGGAATAAAGGGAGGAAAAGTCACTTAATCTATAAGCATAGTTTTAATCAACCTAAGGATTTAATTCTGTAGATATGGAATAACTTGGTGGTTTCATGAAAAAAGAAAGCCATAATTTTTAATCAATTAGTGCCCATTTTGATATCAGAGTATATTGAAAACAAATGTGCAAGGTTCTTTAAAACCTAATAATTTTTCAAAGTAGCTAGTAAGTTGTCAGAAATCCATATTATTCTATAAATCATGGGGCTGTAATATACAGCATAGGGAATATACTCAATAATATTGTAATAACTGTGTATGGTGACAGATGGTTACTAGACGTATTACCATGGTGATCACGTCATAATGTACACAAATGTCTAATCTCTATGCTACACACCTGAAACTAATAAAATATTATATGTCAGCTACAATTAAAATGCAAATTAAAAATAAAGATAGAAAAGACATTCATATTCTAAACAATTTGCTGTTCTTTGGATCAGATTACATGACCATTTTGGTCTTTCTATTAAACGGCTTTAGTTTTGAGGATAGACCTACATAATAAAAATAATGTTATGGAAAATAAATCTAATATTCTTATTTTTTGCATTATGTTTCTGGCTTTCAAAAACAGTATTTTACACTTACAAGGTTTTTCGGTAATCATCTGTTGAATGAATGAATGAGCAAACCAAGATGTTTCTGGTTAATCTGAGGTTCTCTGGATAACTTAGATCTAATCAATAAATGAAAAGATGTCCTTATTCCAAATTTTAAAAGAGGGCCATATTCTACATCTTTTTGGAAGGTACACATGTATAAATACGACCATATTATTTACTAAAAATATAAAGCCATTTTGGGCACGTTACTGAGAGAAATCACACAAGTCATTCCAGAGACACAGAAATGTAATTTCTTCATCCAAATCAGCACCTTTGTTATTTTAACTTAAGAGAGCAATTTTTATGACTAGGATATTCCCTTAAATCCTTGAAATAATGAGTATCTAATAATGTCCTCATTCCTTTTACCAATGGGACAGTTATTTAGCAGTATCATTTGTCTCATATTTAGATACTATTTCATATCACACACTGGTTGTATTTTCCAAAAAAAAAAAAAAAGAAAGAATTTTGGGCATGTCTCCTTTAAGAAGCATCATGTCCAGACAATACAAATTCTTCAGGACATCTTATTATCCTAGGATCTCAATGCTGGATGGCTACTTGGAAGTTATTTGTTATAAATATTGACCACCAATCTACCAATCTACCAATCTACCACTCTATAGTCAGTCCCCACATGCCCTAAATTTTCTTGTCCTCAGCCCAGCTCTGAGAAATGGGAAACAAAGAAGCCACTTGCATAAAGCGCTGGGAAGAAGTGCTTGAGCCCTGAGAGTGATCTTTCTTCCCACTGCTACTTTCAGATTATTAGGCATTTCCTGGTGGAAGCCCAAGCCATTTAGTTAGGCCCTTCTTCTTCTAACTGCCCAGTGAAAAACACTGGCTTTTGGCTTATATCCTCCTCAGCCCAAGCTCTGCTATCATCTTGAGATACTTCAGTGCCCGCAGGTTCAACTGCCACCACCAAGCTCTCTTGGTTCCTCCTACCTCCTGCCTCCTCTTCACTCTGTTTTAGTAACTCTGGTCATGATCAGATATTGTCATTATCTATAATTTCTTCACTTCCATTATCACTATTTTTGAAGCCCATATCTAATCATGATCCTCCATTTGTTCACCTCCCCCACACACCAACCCCCCCACTGTAATGCTTCTTTCACCTCAGATCACTGACCATTTCATTTTATTTTGTTTTTAAAATATATTTTTATGGATTTTAGACAAGAAGGGAGAGGAATAGAGAGATAGAAACATCAATAATGAGAGAGAGTCATCAATTGGCTACCTACTTCATGCCCCATACTGGGGATTCAGCAGCAACCTGGGCATATGCCCCAACCAGTAATTGAACCATGACCTCCTGGTTCGTAGGTGAATGCTCAACCACCATACCACACCATTCAGGGCTGATCATTTCACTTCATACAAAAACATTAGCCTTTGCTGTTTTTATTTCACTCTTATCTAAATTAGAGCTACAATGCACATCATCATTCCAGTAATAAAAACAATTTTTCCAATAATCTCAACTTAGTCCACAACTTGTCTTTTGACTCTATTTACTTACAAATCATTGTTTGGTGAGCCCAACTATTTACTTCCTTTGTGTCATGTAACATGGCAGCTTGGTTCTAGTACATTCTTTTGGAAGCTAATTCCAGCATGGCATAATAAAATGCAAGAAGTCCTTAGAAGGTTAATGGGTTTCTATATTCAGCAGGGCTAAAAACATATTATTGCTGGACTGGCTGAAACATTTCCCCAAACTTAAAGATTTGCATATATAATTGCCTGCTACTGGAACAGCAGAAGGCAGTTCCTCCAACCTGACAATGCCTACTGTATACTAAGCCTTACCTTTGATATGTATATCAGCTTTGTCTTAGGGCAATTGTATAAATAAAAAGCTAGGGGTCCAGAGATTCAGAGAACTTGGTTACTATAGCTGTCTCCTCTGGCTTTCCATGTATTCCAAATTTATATTTCTTCTCTAGTCTCTTTATTAATTTACACACAGCCCTTTCTCCAGACTCTTGAATCCTTCTAGATGCTGAGAAACACTCCAGCACATTTATGACCAGCCTCAAATGGGACCTCACAATGTGCATTAAATCACCTCAATCACTAAATTACTAAATCAGATCAAATCACTCTCCTACTTTCCTTAAGCCTCTGACCTTGTACCTCTGCTCCTTGCCCAGCAGATTACCTCATCTCCTAAGAAAATAAAAGGGATCAGAGAGAAACCATCTCATGTTTTTGAATCAACACTAAATATATGAAAGTGCCTTTATCTATATCCATTTTATATCCCTTCTCTATTTCATAATAAAACCTGACTTTTCCCCTAAAATGAACTCTTCTGCCATTTAGGAGGTTCCTGTAGTCATCTATGTGATATATGATGTTGGCTTAGAAAAGAGTGATGATCATTGGTTATATTAAACATATGTTTGGAAGGTAGAACCCACAGTTTTATCTAGTGCAGTGGTTGGCAAAGTCATTAGTCAACAGAGCCAAATATCAACAGTACAATGAAATTTCTTTTGACAGCCACATTTTTTAAACTTAAACTTCTTTTAATGCAATTTCTTCAAAATAAACTCACCTAGGCTGTAGTATTTTGTGGAAGAGCCACACTCAAGGGGCCAAAGAGCCTCATGTAGCTCGAGAGCCGCAGTTTGCCAACCACTGGTCAAGTGGATCATACCTAAGTGTGATATAAGAGAAAGAAAAAGCCAAGACCGATTTGGCTCAGTGGATAGAGGGTTGGCCTACAGACTGAAGGGTCCTGGGTTTGATTTTGGTCAAGGGCATATACCTTGGTTGCTGGCACATCCCCAGTGGGGGACCAGTCCTGCAAGGGAGGGCAGTTGGGGGTGATCAAGCCAGCAGTGGAGAACAGTTAGGGGTGACCAGGCTGGCAGAGGAGGGAAGTTGGAGGAACCAGGCCTGCAGGGGAAGGCAGTTAGGGGTAACCAAGCCTTCAGGGGAGAGCAGTTAGAGGTGAACAGGCTGGCAGGGGAGGGAAGTTAGGGGCAATCAGGCTGGCAGGGGAGTGGTTAGGGGGTGATTGGGCTGGCAGGCAGAAGCAGTTAGGGGCAATCAGAAAGGCAGGCAGGCAAGCAGTTGGGAGCCAGCAGTCCTGAATTGTGAGAGTGATGTCTGACTACCTGGTTAGGCCTGATCCTAGTGGACATCTCTAAACGGGCAGCCGGACATCCCTCAAGGGGTCCCAGATTGGAGAGGATTCAGGCTGAGATGAGGGACATCACTTCTCCCCACCTCACCCCCCTCGCCCCGTGCACAAATTTTGTGCAATGGGCCTCTAGTTTCTATATCTAAGAATCTGCTAGCCTTGGGAGGGCAGTTTTGTTTTAGCCAGTGAAACTCCAGAGGCCACAACAACCAAAATACAGAAAATAGAGTTAATACCAGAGTAGATACTATTCCTGTTCCTGGTGATTTGAGTGCACTGTCCCCTCTAATATTCTGGGCACTTGTTTCATTGGCCTTCTGTAGTTTCCTTATATGCATGTGTTGATTATTACTTGACCAAATACTTAAGACAGACCTTTGGCAGATCTCCAGAATTCCTCCTCTGAGCAGCTTTCCTCTCTCCAGGACTCTGCCTTAGAGATCCTACCAAATCTGCTTCCCTTGACTCCCAGATGCATCTGCACAACTGAGAAATATCACCTCATTTTTCTTGGGATCCCCTCTTTGCTTCACAGCCCTTAATGGCTGACGGCCCCTCTCCAGGTAGTAAGCAGAGGTAATTGCAAGTCTCAACTAATTGATTTTTTGCCTCTCAGGGATCAGAGTCCTTGAAATGTCTTTAGAGGTATTTTTTCCTATATTTGTCTGACTTTTTGTTTATTTTTTTTTTGTTTTATTTTGTTTTAGTTGTTTCAGGTGATAGGATAAATCTAGTCCCTCTTACTCAATTTTGGTTAGAAGCAGAAATCTAACATCAGATTTTAATCAGTAAAGGATACATATAATAATTCCTAGGATAAGGACTAATAAAATATCCCCCAAACCATATAATTTCCAAACCAATAAAGAAATTAATGGAAAAAAGTAATTAATGTAAATAAGGCAAGAATTGAATGAAAATCAGAAAAAAAAATGGCTGCAGAATAGACAGATGTGTCCCAAGCCTTGTCCTTGAACAGACAAAGAGAACAGCTGAGGGTCACACTGGGAGTGATTGTTGGTGAGTTAAGGGACAGTTATACTCCAGAGGAAGGTGGATAACTGTTGGATGGGATGCCCCTAACCAGGCAGTCTCCACTGCTGCCAGAATCCTTGCCTGAGCCTCCAGCTTGGACACAGAGACTGTGCCAAGGGGAAAGTGGATGTTTACAGAAGCCAGAAAATCTATACCTGCAGCACCCACCAAACAACTATGAGCCTCATAACAGCGGTCCCCAATTGACACAAACTCTCAGATTCAGAGGAGCTCTACACGCCACATGGAAAGGTCAGATTTTGCCTGGAATAAGGAGAGAGAGAACTACATAACCAGACACCTGGAGAAGAAAGATCATGGGCAGACAAAGAAATAGCCACATATGAAAGAAAAGCAGGCATCACCAAAAAAGGAAGAAAACAAAATGGAAGCAAGCAACCTGCCAAAGAAAGAATTCAGAGAAATGGTCATAAGGTGGCTAAAAGAATGAAAGACAAATTCGACAATGAGTAAGAACCAAGAAGAAATGAAAAATGACATTGCTGCTGTAAAGAACTCAATAGACAGCATCAAAAGTAGACTAGAAGAAGCAGAGGACCACATCAGTGAGCTAGAAGACAAGGTAGGAAAAAATACCCAACGTAGAGCAGCTTCTAGAAAAATAAATTAAAAAGCAAGAGGAGAGCCTAAAGGAACTTTGGGACAGCACAAAACAAACAACATCTGCATAATAGGGGTTCCAGAAAGAGAGGAAACTGAGCAAGGAATAGAAAACCTGTTTGAAGAAATAGTGACAGAAAACTTCCTTGATATAGGGAAGAAAAAACCCACACAAATCCAAGAAGCTGACAGAGTCCCAAGCAAAATGAACCCCAAAAGACTGACGCCAAGATACATTATGATTAAACTGGCAAACACCAATGACAAAGTAAGAATCTTAAAAGTGGCCAGAGAGAGACAGAAGTTACTTACAAAGGATCCACCACCAGATTAGAAATGATTTCTCAACAGAAACACATCAGGCCAGAAGGGAATGGAATGAAATATATGAAGTCATGCAAAGGAAGGGTCTGAATCCAAGAATACTGTACCCAGAAAGGCTATCAATCAGAATTGAAGGTGAAATCAGGAGCTTCATAGACAAAAAAGGACTAAGGGAATTTAATACCACCAAACCAGCAATGCAAGCAATGCTAAATATCTGCTGTAAAAAAGAGAAATAGGAAGCAAAAAAGGAACAAAGGGGTAAAGAATAAAAATGGTGACAAATAAATACTTATCAATAATAACTTTAAATGTAAATGGATTAAATACCTCAATCAAAAGACATAGGGTAACAGATTGGATAAGAAAACATAATCCATATATCTGCTGACTACAAGGAACCCATCTCAGAAATAAAAAGATGCATACAGACTGAGGGTGAATGGATGGAAAAGTTTTTATCAGGCAAACAAAAATGAACAAAAACACTGTGGTAGCAATACTTATATCTGATAAATTTGATCTCATAGTGAAGGACATAACAAGAGATAAGGAAGGCCACTTCATAATACTAAAGGGAGCAATCCAACAAGAAGAAATAACTCTAGGAAATATATATACACCGAAAATAGGAGCATGAAAATACATTTAAAAAAATCCTGGAGGATTTCAAAGGAGAGATTGAAAGCAATACAATCATAGTAGGAGACTTTAATACCCCACTATCACCATTGGACAAATCCTCTAAACAAAAAAATCAGCAAAGAAACATCAATCTTAAATGACTCACTAGACCAGATGGAATTAATTGACATCTTCAGAACATTTCACCCCAAAGCCACAGAATATACGTTCTTCTCAAGTGCACATGGGTCATTTTCAAAGATAGACCATATGTTGGGTCATAGAAAAAAATCTCTTCAAATTCAAGAAGATAGAAATCATATCAAGCATTTTCTCAGGTCACAGTGGCATAAAACTGGGAATCAACTACAATAAAAACAATCCAAAGAAATCAAGCACATGGAAACTAGACAGCATGCTATTAACCAATGACTGGGTAACCAGAGAGATCAAGGAAGAAATAAAAAACATCACGGCAACAAATGACAATGAAAACACAACAATCCAAAATCTATAGGACAGAGTGAAAGCACTCTTGAGAGGGAAGTTCATAGCTCTACAAGCCTACTGCAAAAAAAACAAGAAACAATGGTAATAAATTACCTAACCCTACAACTCAAAGAGCTAGAAAGAGAGCAACAAGAAAAGCCCCATGTAATCAGAAGGAAGGAAACAGTAAAGATCAGAGCAGAGATAAATAACATGGAGAGCAAAGAAATAATACAGAAGATCAACAAAACCAAGAGCTGATTCTTAGAAAGGATAAACAAGATTGATGAACCTCTGGCAAGGCTCACTAAGAAGCAAAAAGAGAGGACCCAAATAAACAAAATCAGAAATGAAAGAGGTGAAATAACAACAGACCCCACAGAAATACCAAGGATTATTAAAAAATACTATGAACAAACTCTATTCCAACGAACTTGACAACCTGGAGCAAATGGACATATTCCTAGAAAAATATAACTTTCCAAAACTCAATTAGGAAGAATCTAAACATCTCAAAGGCCAATAACTATGGAAGAAATTGAAGCAGTCATCAAAAGCTTCTAGCAAACAAAATCCTGGGGCCAGACGGCTACACAGAGCGGTTTTACCAAACATTTAAGGAGTAATTAAAATCTATCCTCCTCAGACTATTGTAAAAATATTCGAGAGTAAGGAACACTTCCAAGCACCTTCTATGAAGCCAGCATCACCCTAATAGCAAAACCAGATAATGACAACACAATGAAAGAAAATGATAGGCCAATATCCCTCATAAACATAGATGTCAAAATCCTCAACAAAATTCTAGCAACGCGGATCCATCAGTACATCAGAAAGATCATATACCATGACCAAGTAGGATTTATCCCAGGAATGCAAGGATGGTAAAATATCCGCAAATCAATAAACATGATACTTCAAATAAACAAATTGAGAGATAAACCACATAGTCATATCACTTGATGCAGAAAAAGCATTTGACAAAATCCAAAACCTTTTCTTGATAAAAACTCTCAACAAGGCGGGAATAGAAGGATCATACCTCAACATCATAAAAGCCATATATGATAAACCCACAGCTAACATCATACTCAAGGGGCAAAAACTAAAACTATTTCCCCTAAAAACAGGAACAAGACAGGGATACCCACTCTCACCACTCCTGTTTGACATAGTACTGGAAGTATTAGCTATTGCAATTGGGCAAGAAGGAGAAATAAAAGGCATCCAAATTGGAAAAGAAGAAACAAAGCTGTCCTTATTTGCAGATGACATGATATTGTAGATAAAAAAACCCAAAAGACTCCATCAAAAAACTAATAAACCTAAGAAATGAACTTGGCAATATAGCAGGATATAAAATTAATGACACAAAATCTATGGCATTTCTATACACTAACAGTGAACTTACAGAAAGAGAGACTGAAAAAGCAATCCCATTTACCATCGCACTAAAAAAATTAAGATACCTAGGAATAAAGTTAACTAAGGAGGTAAAAGACCTATATACAGAAAACTATAGGACACTGAAAAAATAGATAGAGGCAGACATGAACAGATGGAAGAGCATTCCATGCTCATGTATTGGGAGAATCAAAATCATTAAAATGTCCATACTACCCAAAGCAATCTATTGATTCAATACACTCCCCATGAAAATACCAATGGCATATTTCACAGACCTAGAAAGAACTCTCCAAAAATTCATCTGGAATAAAATAAGACCACAAATAGCCACAGCAAACCTCAGAAAGAAGAATAAAGAAGGTCAGATCACAAAAGCAGATTTCAAGCTGTATTACAAAGCCACTGTTCTCAAAACAGCCTGGTATTGGCACAAGAACAGACATATAGATCAATGGAATAGAATAGAGAATCCAGATATTGACCCAAACCACTAAGCTCAACTAATATTTGACAAAGGAGGCATGGACATACAATGGAGTCAACACAGTCTCTTCTATAAATGGTGTTTGGACAATTGGATAGGTACATATAAAAAAATGAAACTATTCCACCAACTTACACCATACATAAAATTAAATTCAAAATGAATACAGGACTTAAACATAAGATGGGAAACCATACAAATACTAGAGGAATCCACAGGCAGCAAAATCTCAGACATATGCTGAATGAACTTCTGCACTGATACCTCTCCTAGGGCAATGGAAGCTAAATAGAAAATAAACAAATGGGAATACACCAAAATAAAAAGCTTTTGCACATTAAAATAAACCATCAACAAAACAATAAGAAAGCCCACTGTATGGGAGAACATATTTCAAATGTTATCACTGATAAAGTTTTAATCTCCAACATCTACAGGCAACTTATACAACTTAATAAATGGAAGATAAAAGATCCAATAAAAATATGCACAACAGACATAAATAGAATCTTTTTGGAAAGAAGACAGAAGGAAGGCAAGAGACACATGAAAACATGCTCAGTCACTAATTATCCGAGAGATGCAAATAAAAAAAAATGTGATACCATCTCACACCTCACAGAATGGCAATCATCAACAAATCAACAAATGATAAGTGTTGGCGAGGATGTAGAGAAAAAAGAAATCTCATGCATTGCTGGTGGGAATACAGACTGTTGCAGCCACTGTGGTGAACAGTATGGAGTTTCCTCAAAAAACTAAAAATGGAACTCCCATTTGACCCAGTAATCCTTCTCCTGCAAATATATCCTAAGAAACTAGAAATACCAATAAGAAAGGATATTTGTACCCCAACGTTCATAGCAGCACAATTTCCAATAGCTAAGATTTGGAAACAGCCTTGGTGCCTGTCAGCAGATGACTGGATCAGAAAACTATGGTACATCTACACAATGGAATACTATGCTGCCATCAAAAAGAAGGAATTCTTACCATTTGCAGCAACCTGGATGGAACTGGAGATCATTATGCTAAGTAAAAGAAGCCAGTCAATGAAAGAAAAATACCACACAATTTCACTCATTTATGGATAATAAAGAACATTATAAACCGATGAACAAAAAGATAGATACAGAGGCAGAAAAGCATCAAACACACTGTCAAATTACAGTGGTAAGTTTAGGGAGAGTTGGAGTAGATAAGAGATCAACTGAAGGACTTGTATGCATGCATATAACTTTAACTGATGCACACAAGACACTAGGGGGTTAAGGCATGCATGGGAATGGGAGGGAGGCAATGGGGAAGATATATACACATGTAATACATTAATAAAAAATATGGGAAAATATAAAAAAAATGAAGAATGGAGTGAAAGAATACTAAAGAGGAAAGAAAAACTTAAAGTCGTAGTGATATTGTAAATTTAACCTTAAATATGTTAGTAATTACATTAAAGATTAAATATAGTAAATTATGCAATCAAAGGGCAAACACTGGATTAAACAAAAAACAATTATCTGATATATATATAAAGTGAAGAATGAACTAACATTTTCTCAAGTAGTTAGAAAAATGACTCCAATTCAATCCAGAAAGAATAAAATAGAAGAAATAAGACTAGACAATAATGAAACAGCTAAACTTTTAAAAATTATACATATATAAAAAACCAGCCCTGGCTGGTTTTGCTCAGTGGATTAGAGCATCAGCCTATGGACTGAATGTTCCCAGGTTCAATTCCTAATCAAGGTCACATGCCAGGGTTGTGTGCTCAATCCCCAGTGTGGGTCAGACAGGAGACAACCAGTCAATAATTATTTTATGTTTCCATCTCTCTCTCCCTCTCCCTTCCTCTCTGAAATCAATAAAAATATTTAAAAAAACATATCTATTAAAGAACTTAATTCTATCATTTTTCACTTCAATAATAACCAACCAATAAACAAAATGACCACCTGAGACTAGATGAATCATTGGCAAACTCTATCAAACAATTTAAGAAAGAATTAGCACATGCACTTTTTTAGATAATTGAAAAAGAGGGAATACTTTCTACCTCATTTTTCAGCATAACTTTAATACTAAAACCTGACAAAGATATTATAAGAGAAGAATAATTTAGGCTGATATTCCTCAAGAGGATGGGTCTAAAAATGCTAAACAAAATATGTGCAAGCAGAATCCAGCAAAACATAAATGAGACAATATATTATGACCGTACTGGATTGATTCCAGAAGTACAATATTACTTCAAGGTTTGCAAAATGCATCAGTGAGGTTATTAATAGAACAATGGAAAATACGTATGGCTATTTCAACAGATGCAGAGAAACCATTTAATGCAATTCACATTCATTATGACAAATATTCTTAGCAAACTAGGGATAGAAGGGAACCTCCTTATCTATAACAGACCACACGATCAATAGTAGTCGACAGTAGGATGTAGCTGCCAAAAGACTTGACCCAATCTTAAAAGGAAGCACAGTGTTCTGCTCAAGAACACAAAGCTCTACTCTTCTCTACTTAGGACATATAGCACCTGGGAAATTGTGCTGATTTCTTGAGGCCCTACATTAACAAGAACATTGACTTACTGGAAAGACCTAGTAAAGATGGTTAATACATAAGTCCTAGTGAGTGAGCAAGGATGAAAACAGCAAAGGTAGCATGCAGCCAGTGTTTCTTAGGGAGAAGGTCTAAACTTGGGGTGTTTGAGAAAAGTCTAACTAGTATTAGAGAAGGGTAAGTAGTGCAACATTTAATGATGGGATACATTCTGAGAAATACATCAATAAGGCGATTTCGTCATTATATAAACATCATAGAGTGCACTTACACAAACCTAATGGGTTAGCCCACTACACACCTAGGCCAGTGGTCGACAAACTCATTAGTCAACAGAGCCAAATATCAACAGTACAATGATTGAAATTTCTTTTGAGAGCCAAATTTTTTGAACTTAAACTTCTTCTAATGCCACTTCTTCAAAATAGACTTGCCCAGGCTGTGGTATTTTGTAGAAGAGCCACACTCAAGGGTTCAAAGAGCCACATGTGGCTCTCTAGCAGCAGTTTGCCAACCACTGGCATACCCTCTTGCTTCTTGGCCAGACACTTGTATAGCAGGTTACTGTACAAAACAACACCATCCCCCAAACCACACAAGACTAAATCAAGCTCAAGAGAAAATGATGCAAGTAAGAGACTTAGTAAACTCTACATGTTTGAGGCTACTACTGGTGTAACATGACATGCTGAATTATAGCAAACTGTTTTTTAAACAAGTTATTTTTTTTTATTGATTTCAGAGAGAGGAAGGGAGGAGAGGGTGGTAGAAATATCAATGATGGGAGAGAAATATTGATTGGCTGCCACCTACTGGAGATCAAGCCCGCAACCCAAGCATGCGACCTAACCAGGATTGAACCATGACCTCCTGGTTCATAGGTCAGTGCTCAACCACTGAGCCACTGGCCAGGCTTCAGTAACAACTTTTTTGTTATAAAGAGAAAGAATACACTTTAATGGAAAATTATGTGAAAAATATTATATGGTATTTGATTGCATAAGTTAGTATATTTAATTTTTAATGTAATTGCTAACATACTGGTATTTAGGGTTAAATTTATGATACATAAACCAGTTGTTTATTATCATTATCGAATATTTATACTGTACACAATCATATGTGCTATACTTTTATACCACTGGCAATACAGTAGGTTTGTTACATCAGCATCACCACAAATATGTGAGTAATGTGTTGAGCTCTGATGTTATGATGGCTATGATGACACTAGCAGTAGGAATTTTTTTAACTCCATTATAATCTTACTAGAGTCTCGGTGCATGAATTCCTGCATGGGTGGGGTCCCTTGGAGTGGCCTTTGGGGGATAGGACCCCAGTCTTACAGCCCCTCCGCCCTGCCGCCCTGGCTGGCACCCCTCCATGGCCTACTGCCACCTACTCATCTATTCCACCATCCAGCTCTCCTTGGGGCCCATCAGGGTGGCAGTGTCTTCACTGCCGCCTACTGTCAGCTCCCCTTCGCTGATGCCTGCCATGTTCTGTGCTGCCCCCTGGTGGTCATCTCATGTCATAGTGAGCAGTGGAACTCCCAGTCTCTCGGTTAAACTCTGGTCGAATGACCGCCCCAGGGGACAATTTGAATATTAGGCTTTTATTATACAGGATGAGATCACCTTTGTATATTCAATTCAATGTTGACTAAATTGTCATTAAATGGCAATAGCTAGATGCACTTAGGAATTCTATAAGGAAGAACTTTTTAACAAATAAAACTCTCTGAAAATGAGAACTATCTGCTAAGTTCTCTGATGCTGTTCTTGATTTTAATCCGCTGGATGAGCTTTCAACAGGGATATTGCAGAAAGAATGAATTAGCAACATCTGGAATGACTTCTAACCCTAAAATTCTATAATTCAATAATTAAAGGTCTGAATTTTAATGCTTTTTACAAAAACACCATTGCAAGTTTACACCATGATGTTTATGGTAGCAAACACAACAACCATACCAGAGTGGTTCCATGTGTTAATTGCCTCATAGCTTTTTTTTTTTTCTGAATTATGTTGGAAATCACTGATAAAACTTCCTCTCTACAATGGTGTTTGCCTATGTTGTCATTGGTAAACTCTGAAGTTATTTTAATAAGACTCTAGGTCAGTCACCATAATGTTGTATACGGTACTTAAAGTTCATCACTTAGCTTGTAGTTTGGAGTCAGGGTACTTAATGAATAAAAAGCTTGAGGAAGTTGAACTGGTTTCTCCACATCCCTGGATTTGCTCATGACTTCTTGAACTTTTCTCATCCATTATATTCAGTTTACATATCATGTTTCCTCTCTTGAGACTGCCTCTGTTTCTAAACTGTCCTTCCTATTTCTTCCCAATTTAACAGATTTTAAATTAAATAACATAAAAAAAATGTAGCATTTTTCATTTCAATTTCTTAGAAATCCTCACTTACTTAATATACATGTTTAACTTAGTATTTATTAATAAATACATGTTGGCCTTAGTATTTATTAATTTCTTATTTGAGTTGTGTTCCTTTAAAATTGTATCTCATTTCTAAGGGTTCATAGGTATATGAATACATCATACTCCCATTAAATTTATCTATATATCAGTCCATAAAAATATCTAAGTGGTTCTAATGTCTTGGTAGAGAATTTGTGAATTCTTTATCCCCCCTCCTCATGGCTCCCCTCCTTCCCCCACCCTCTCTCCAACCCCCAGCCTCCCTATCAATGATTATTTGTAAGCAAAGGCTTTGTTAGCTGAGAAGGGAGAGAGGATGAGTCACAAAGTCAAGTACTGAAAATCTCTCTCATCAGAAGAACTTGGAGGCTCTGTGTCTCATGTCTGAAAACCACTGCTGGTCTCCTGTTTGATCTCTTCAGAAACACGTAAGCATTGAGATAATGGTAAATGTCAAGGCTAGCTCTCTCACATCTGAATCCTTGTCATGTGTCAAAAGGATTTATGCAGATGGGTATCACTTTTGGCCATCTTTTGATATTTATGGTTTGTTCAGATTATCATGTTTAATATTACCCATATTTCCTTAGTTACAATTCTTATTGTATTTCATCTATGGTTGAAAAGAGCTTAAGCAAAGAAAATATTTGCTCTCTTCTTTTAAATATATATTTTTATTTTAGCAAATAGATATTTATGGATATAACTTCTATTATTTTAGTTATCACACCAATTAAATTTTATTATGGCAAGAATAGAGCAATTATGTACTATTAATACTGAGATATTTTTCAAATGCAATTAAAGATACCTTTAAGGATTTTTTCTTTTTCTTTTTTTAAAATATATTTTATTGATTTTTCACAGAGAGGAAGGGAAAGGGATAGAAAGCCAGAAACATTGATGAGAGAGAGACATCGATCAGCCGCCTCCTGCATGCCCCCTACTGGGGATATGCCTGCAACCAAGGTACATGCCCTTGACCAACGTTCTATCCACTGAGCCAAACTGGTCTCGGCAGATTTTTCCTTTTTAGATTAGAATTTGTTTTTACCTATATATAAATTTTAATATTACTACAGGTATGTAGTAGTCTTACGAAGGCCTTCCTAATTTATTTTTAAATTTAAAAAAGAAAAAAAGATAAAGTGCTTATGATGATTGCAGGGGCAATGGAAGAGAGTACAAGAGGGATAAATGGTAATGAAAACATAATATAAAATAAAGAAAAAATTTAAAAAAAAGTTTTCCTAAAATTGCCAGTTAATTATTTTAAAGTATGTTAATATAATGGTTAAACTAAATCTTAAGTAATGCATAACATTTTAAACAACCCACCTAGTAAACCATCAAACAAGATTGGTAGAAAATATTAACATTTAAAATCTCATATTATAGATTTTTACATGATTGAGCTCTATAAAATTTTTACAAATTGAAACATCTGAATTACTAAAAGCAGTATTTTAATAACACATATACCTAATTACTTCCAAATTCCTCTGTTTGTAATTTCACAAATTAGGTCATAAACACCTGTATTATAATTTTGCTAAATGAAGTTAAATTGTATATGATAGATCCTCCCTTCCCCCAACTGGTGGGTAGAGTATGATGTAA
Source organism: Lasiurus borealis (assembly GCA_004026805.1). Taxonomy (NCBI): domain Eukaryota; kingdom Metazoa; phylum Chordata; class Mammalia; order Chiroptera; family Vespertilionidae; genus Lasiurus; species Lasiurus borealis. The sequence goes on along the minus strand of PVJN01033068.1, from coordinate 6,002 downwards.
CCTGCGTTTGTGCCAGGACATCCCCAAGACATTCAATCACCAATCAGCTTATGCCGAGTGCCCTGAGCACCAACCCTTCCCATTCCACCCTGGGCCCCACCCGTTCCTGTTCCTCCCCTCAAAAGGTTTGTTCACCGCTGCACGTGTTGCTGTTCTGAGAGTCGGCCCCGCTTGGTCCTTCTCCTCCTCCTCTTCTAATCCCGGTTTTCTATCTCGCTTGTTAGTGTGGAATAACCTTCCTCTTTAACATGCCTTGGTCTCCGACTCCCATTTCCTGCGCCTTGAATCTTACATTTGGTGCCTAAAACTCAGGTGGGTGTGAGCGTTTGACCATTCATAGTCCAGGATGTCTCCCTCTTCTCTCCTCGTGGCTCAGGACCCTGAGGCTTCTAACCCCCAGCTCGACAGCATCAGCGGTAAGTCCCGGCCCATGCTAATTCCTGGTGGTCACTTTTCTCGCATCTCTGTTCATAAACTGTGGCCTGCGTCAGAGACTGCCTTCTGAGTATAGCCCTCTGGGCCCCTTCAGGAGGGGTTCTGAACCTGGGAAGGCAGCAAAGATGTTCCTGTCACCCCTCGGTTCTCCGGCCTTTTAGCCTCCATCCGCATCCCAGGAGGTAGGGGAAACATCCCCTACTGTCCCCTGGGCTCCCCATCTGTAGCCTTGGCTCAACGACTGGGACGCTGGTCCTTAGCCTCGACTACTGACCCCAAGTATTGGTATGGGCAATCAAAAATCTAAACCGGATCCTAAGACACCTCTAGGGTTTCTCCTCACTAATCTGGCTATTTCTGTAAAGTGCCTCCGTATGAATTGGAATGGGTCAAGATGACCCAAAAGTGGGACTTAGCATCCTCACTGTCCTTAGTAATATCTGCTGATGAACTGGGAAGTAGCCCGAGGTCCTACATGTCCAGGCTTTTTTTTTTTTTAAATCTGCACTCCCGTCCCTCCGTCTGTTCCTTCTGTTCCACAGCCCAGGTTCTCCTAGCTCGCAAGAAGCCCCCTCAAACAAGTTCTCAGCCCCTTTCTGTCTTCTAAGTCTTTTGACTCAGCCAATCTTTCATCTTCACCTCTCCCATTCTGACTGCCCTGCTTTCTGCTCCCTCTTTCTCTTCCTCCTTTCACCACACAGTGCGAGAACCGCCCACCTGCCATCCTGCCAGCTTCTCCAAATAGCTAAGTGAGATTTCTGTTTTGGTTTGTTCTTCCCTTGTGTATTGAGAGCTGCTGCCATGTTGGCCACATGGTCTGCCATTCCCATGGGGGCTGCCATCTTGAAACAGGAAGTCCCACCCCACTTTGGCCACATACCCTACTGTTCCCATGGGGGCCACCATCTTGGAGCAGCAAGTCCAACTCTTCTCTTTAAATAGTTACTGAGACCTCTCATAGCTTGCCCCCACAGGCCCGGCCTGGTGTGGCTGCCTGGCACAGCGCTCCTCCTCCTCTGGCCCATGGCCCACCTCCCACTACACCACCACCTCCCTTAACGCCTTATCAGACCCAGGTCCGAGATCCAGTCAATACAGCCTTTAAGTTTTAAATGCCTGTGAGGAGCAGGTAAAGTCTTTGACAAAAGGTGAATCTTTGACTAAAGGTGAATCTGTAAACCCAAGCCTTGGTAGCAGCTCTGAGGTTGACGGCAGCCATGCATGGTCCAAAGGGGATGTGTGTGGTGGGGGTGCAACAAGAGGACGAACGCCACCTGAGGATGCTTCAAGTGCAGAAATGAAGGCCACTGGGCAAAACAGTGCCCCAGCCCCTGGCTCCAATCACGCCTTGCCCAGCGTAAAGTAAAAGTGACAGCCCCTGGAAAAGTGGAGAGCCCTCTGCATCTCAGCATAGAGGGGCTGCCCTTCCAGGTCATGACCCGCTGCTGGCCATGACTGAAGACTGGATGAAGACTGAAGATGCTTTTTTCTAAGTTCCAGGATACCCTTCTGTCATCTCTCTCTCCTGGACATCTCTAGGCCTTTCCAACTATTTATTGATGAAAGGCAGGGAATAGCTATGGGGGTCCTCACCCAGCCCCTAGGGCTAGCTTTCACCCCCATAGCCGGCCTTTCCAGGCAGCTTGATCCCACGGTTCGGGGATGACAGCCCTGTCTCCGGGCTCTGGCTGCAGCTGACACTTTCACCAAGGAGGCCCAGAAGATCTGCCTCCAGCAACCCTTACAGGTCTTTCCCACCCATAGGCTACAGGATCTCTGTCCCACTGATCTTTATCTCTCCTTGCCCCCTCTTGCATGCAGGAACTCCATCTCCTGTTCCTTGAAAATCCTGACATCTCCCTGACCCACTCCCCAGCCCTGAACCCGGCCACTCTCCTTTCTGCTGCCTCCATCCAACCTGCAGCAATGCACTCCTGTCTCGAGGTCATCGAGGCCCTCACTCAACTTCAGGCAGGACTCTCAGATTTTCCTCTCTCTAATCCTGACTTAACTAAACTGCACATACCCTATCACCCACAATCATCGGGTAAGATCGAGAGGATCAACAGCCTCCTTAATGACCATCTAACTAAACTCTCTAGAAATTCGCAGCTCCTGGCTGGACCTCCCGCCCATGGCCCTGACCTGAATCTGGGTTACTCCAAGGAGCTCCACCTTCTTAAGCCCTTTTGAATTTCTATATGGGAAACCCTTCTTGCTCAACCATCATCTCTCTACTGACCCTCCTCTCCTGGCTACTTATCTTCCACACCTGCCCTTACTCAGGCAACTGCTCCGGCAACACGCTGACAGGTTTCTGCCCGGCCCAGAACCAGCCAAACAAGATTCCCAACGACCAGCCCTCCAGCCAGGGCATTCAGTCCCCCTCAAAAACCTTACCCCCAGGTTTTTATTTCAGCTCCAGGCCCAGAAAAGCAGCAAAACCAGACAAGTGACACTGTGGCAGCCTCAGGACCAGCTTTTACTTTCCAAGTGACTCAACAGGATCGCTCTCAAGACTTCCAGTCCATTGGGGAAATCATGCTGCTGCACCCCTCGTCCAGCCGGAAAACACTAGCTGTTTTTCGCTCACTTATCCCATGGCTCCTCCCATCATTAGGCCCACTGGTATCTATTCCTTTAATTTTGCTCTTTGGTCCCTGTCTCATGCGCTATTTTACTAGTTTTTTTTTTTTTTTTTTTTTGAAGAACAAAATGCAGGTGTTCACCAACCAGAAGGTGGGAGAAATCTATCTGGCCTTGAATTCAGAACCTAGATGCACCTAGGATAGACGCACTTGATGACACCCCCTCTCAGCAGGAAATAGCTACAGAAAATGGATCTTCACCCCCTGACCTTGCCTGGACTCTCAAATTTTTTTTTTAATATCCTGGAATGATAGATCCTCCCTTCCCCAACTGGTGGGTGGAGTATGACATAATCTGCGTCTGCAACAGGTCATTCCCAAGACATTCAACCACCAATCAGCATGTGTCGAGTGCCCTGAACACCACCCCTTCCCATTCCACCCTGGGCCTCACCCCTTTCTGTTCCTCCCCTCAAAAGGCATATTCACTGCTGCATGTGTTGCTGTTCTCTCTCTCTGAGAGTCAGCCCGGCTGGGTCCTTCTCCTCCTCCTCCACTAATCCTGGTTTTTCTATCTCACTTGTTAGTGCAGAATAAACTTCCTCTTTAACATGCCTTGGTCTCCAACTCTCTTACAGTATATAATAAACTAGAGGCCCGGTGCACAAAATTCATGCACGGGGGGTGGGGGTGGGGGGGGAAGGGGTGTCCCTCAGCCCAGTCTGCACCCTCTCAAATCTGGGATCCCTCCAGGGATGTCTAACTTTCTGTTTAGGCCCCATCCTACCCTCTCACAATCCAGGACTCTTGGCTCCCAACTGCTTGCCTGCCTGCCTTCCTGATTGCCCCTAACTGCTTCTGCCTGCCAGCCTAATCACACCATAACCACTCCCCTGCCAGCCTGATTGGTGCCTAAGTGTTCCCTGCCAGCCTATTTGTCCCTAACTGCCCTCTCCTTCAGCCTGGTCACACCTAACTGCCCTCCTCTGCAGGCCTGGTCCCTCCCAACTGCTCTCCCCTGCAGTCCTGGATCCCCACTCCCAATTTCCCTTCCCCACTGCCCTGGTCATCCCCAACTTCCCTCCTCTGCCATCCTGGTCATCCCTAATTGCCCTCCCCTGCAGGCTTGATTGCCCCCAACTGCCCTCCCTTGCAGGACTGGTCCCTCCCAACCGCCATTCCTTGCTGGTCATCTTGTGGTGGCTATCTTGTGTCCACATGAGAGCAGGATCTTTGACCACATGAGGGCAGCCATCTTGTGTGTTGGGAGTGATGGACAATGTGCATATTACTCTTTTATTAGATAGGAGAGGACTGGTGCAAAGGTGGAGGCCAGCTGGTTTTCCCTGAAGGGTGTCCTCAATCAGAGTGGGGTTCCCTTGAGGTATGGGGCAGCCTGGGTGAGGGGCCTGTGATGGTTTTCAGGCTGGCCACACCCCCCACCAACCCAAGTGGAGGCCCTGGTATCTGGGATTATTTGAAACTTTGTAGCCTGGAGCAGAACCAAGCCTCCTGCTCACTCTGTGGTAGCAGCCATTTCTGTTGGGATTTATTTATCTTCTATAATTGAAACTTTGTAGCCTTGAGTGGAGGCCTGGGCCCCCAGTGGGTGTGGACAGCTTGTCTTCCTCCATCGCCAGGGAAACCCAAGCCTCCTTTCTGCTCTCTCCTTAGCCGCAGCCATCTTGGTTGGGTTAATCTGCGTACTCGCTCCTGATTAGCTGGTGGGCATTGCTTGTGGGTGTACTGGGGTGATGGTTAATTTGCATTTTACTTTTTTAGTAGATAGAATTATAAAGCATTCAAAAAGACATTACAAAATGCATGGGTGTTTTATTGTAACCCCACATTGTATAGAATTGGTTTAACACTAATATGTTTTAGGTTTCTTCCAAAAGAGGTTAGTTACTGGAAAGGAGAGAAGAAATTTATTGTGACCTGGACCTACAGCATGGACCCTGAGGGCACTCGTAGGGCAATAAGGAACAATGAAAAGTCTAGAAGTGGTCACAAAGCCAATACAAATAAAGGTAACTTCCTACTCATTTTATGTTAAAGCAACTAAAACCATACTGAGTAGCTGGGTTTTCCAGAGCAAAATTAAAGCGAGGCTTTTCCTATCTTCATTTAATAAATTTTGCTTCCTAGGTAAGTAAAAGGTGAATAAACTTTAAGCAATAAGGTTTCTAGAGAGACCAATATGGAACATTTTCCCCATGGGATATGTAAAAAAAAAAGTAATCTAAAATTTTTGTATAATAAAATTTGAAAATTATATGAGTAAGTCTAAATATCTATATAAAATGAACTAAAAATTACATAACTCAAGAACCTGGAATGGCATTATCCAAAACTGCCAGATGTAGCTACTTACATTTAATTTTTAATTAATCAAATAAATACATTTACTCCATTGTTGTAGAATATAAGAAAGGAAAGGTGTGTCTAGGTTAAAGGGGAAAGAGCCCAAATCCTGTGGATAAATAGCAAACATAGCCCAGTTAGTTCTTCTTTTCCTCCTTCAATTTTTATTTAACCAGAAAATCCATCCATACATTTCAAAAAGTTATTCTCTCGGCTTTTGAAAAAAAACAGTATATTTCTGCTAAGAACAAGCATTGCTGAGAGAAACCAATAAGTTCTTAAAACACACACACACACACACACACACACACACACACACCCCACACCCAAACTTTACTGATTGGCAAGCCACCAAAAAGGTGTACCAGCACTGGAATAGCAGAATTTACTGACACTAGATCTTTATAGTTATAAGGAAAAAAATTGGTACAAAATGCTTATGGGTAGCAAGATAGTTAGTGTGGCTATGGAGAATGGGCTGGATCTCTATAGACTGGACTGCCCTAGTTCCCACTGCTGTCTTCAGGAAGAGTTCTACATGGTCAACCAGAGAGAGATGCAGCCAAATGATTCTGTGGGTAGTTCATGCCGGGACAACTCAGGCTCTGGATGAAG
>PVJN01033067.1:9602-23793 GCA_004026805.1 Lasiurus borealis | reverse complement strand
ATCTGAATAATAAAGATTTAATTAAAATAAAAAAAAATAATAAAAAAAAAAAAAGAAAGAGGAAGGGGAAGAGAGAAACATTGATGTGAGAGATAAACATATGTGCTACTTCCCCCATGTGCCCTGACAGGGAATCGAATCCAAACCTTTAAAAAATATACATTTTTATTGATTTCAGAGAGAAAGGGGATAGAAACATCTATGATGAGAATCATTGATTGACTTCCTCCTGCACGTCCCTTACTGGAGGTCAAGTCTGCAACGGAGGCATATTTCCTGACTGGAATAGAAACGTGACCTCCTGGTTCATAGGTCAATGCTCAACCACTGAGGCACACTGGCTGGTCCCCACAACCTTTTTTGGTATATGGGACCATGCTCTAATCAACTGAGTCACTTCGCCAGAGCAGTGGCTTTATTTTTAATAGACAAAAGCTGCAAACAACCAAAATGTCCTTCAGTGGGTGAATGAGTAAACAAACTGGTACACTCATATCCTGGACTACTACTCAGCAATATAAAAGAACAAACTATTGATACATGTAACAAGTTGGATGCATCTCAGACATTATGCTTAGTGAAATAAGCCCATCTCCCAAGGTACTATACTATAAGATTCCATTTACATAACATTCTCTAAATGACAAAATTACGGAGACGAAGAACAGATTAGTGGCTGCCAGGAATGGGGACAGTGAAGGGAAGAGGAAGGTGGATGTATCTATAAAGCATGAGGGAGATCTTTGTTCCCATGTCTAGATTGCTTTGATGGCTACACAAATCACATTTAATAAAATGACAAAAAACTACACACATATATTGTACCAATGTCATTTTTTTTTTCCATTTTGATGTTGTGTTATAGCTGTGTAAGATAATCCCATTAGGGAAAACTGAGTGAGAGGTAAATGGGACACCTATCTATACTATATTTACAACTTGTGAATCTGTAATCATTTAATCAGATTTGTATGGAACCACAAAAGACCCTGAATGGCCAAAGCCGTCCTAAGAGAAAAAAGAACAAAGCCAGACTACCTGACTTTAAATGATACCACAGAGCTTTGATAATCAAAACAGCATGGTATTGGCAGAAAAACAAACACACAGACCAATGGAACAGAACTCAAAGCTCAGAAATAAAACCACATGTATATGGGCAAATCATTTTTGACAAAGGAGCCAAAAACACACAATGGGAAAAAAGAAAGCTTCTTTGGTAAATGGTGCTGGGAAAACTGGAAAGCCACCTGCAAATGAATGAAACTAGATTGCAGTTTGTCCCCAGGTACAAAAATTAATTCGAAATGGATCAAAGACCTAAACATAAGACCTGAAATAATGAATGACATAGAAGAAAACATAGGTACTAAACTTATGGACCTTGATCATAGAGATCATTTTATGAATTTGATCCCAAAGGCAAGGGAAGTAAAGGCAAAGATAAACGAATGGGTTTATATCTAACTAAAAAGCTTCTGCACAGCAAAATACAGAGGCAGCCAAAATAATGGGAGATGATATTTGCAAACAATAGCTCTGACAAAGGATTAACATCCAAAATATATAAAGAATGCATAAAGTGCAACACCAAACAAACAAGTAAAAAAATGGGCAGAGGACCCGGACAGATAACACTCCCAAGAAGACATACAAATGTCTAACAGATAAATAAAAAGGTGTTCAACTTCACTAGCTATTAGGGAAATGCAAATCAAAACTGCAATGAGATACCCTCGCACACTGCAGTTTTTAAGGTCTCTTTCCTTTCTCTTCCTAAATGTTCCCTTTAGGGCTTGCTCTGTACCAACCACACATCACACTTCACATCCATTTCTCTGGACTGCAAGATAGCTGTTGAGAGAGTTAAATAAATATCCTTTCAAGGGGCAAATGCTTTTCTTTTCTTTTCTTTTTTTTAATGTGCACAAGCCACTGATTTTGGCCACCAAATTGTTTCCTCCAGCTCAACACCAGCCACTAGGATAAAAACAGGTTGATGGATCTAGAGGCATCGAACTATTGTCTCTCCTTTCTAACAGGGGAGTTTTAAAATGGCTGGATTCTGCCCTAACCGGTTTGGCTCAGTGGATTGAGCGTCAGCTTGCAGACTGAAAGGTCCCAGGTTTGATTCTGGTCCAGGGCATGTACCTTGGTTGTGGGCACATCCCCAGTAAGAGGTGTGCAGGAGGCAGTTGATCAATGTCTCTCTCTCATCTATGTTTCTAACTCTCTATCCCTCTCTCTTCCTTTCTATAAAAATTCAATAAAATATAATTAAAAAAATAAATAAAGTGGCTAGATTCTCAGGCTCAGATGCACTACTCTTGTGGTAGCTTTTTGCCTTACATGGACTTTCTCTAAATTTGAGCTTACGTATGTCCTATTAGAGGCCTAAAGAAGGTTACACTATTTTTTGAAAGAAAATTTATTTATAACTAAATCTAAAATTAAAACTGACTTTGTCTTATGCATTTCTAGTGGCTTTGTAAGAAAGCAAGGAAAATAAATTAATCCATATCTTAAGTTTTGAAATGACGTTAAGATAATTAAAAAAGAATAATTTATATTTCTTCTTCATTGTAGTATCTAAAATGGTGGGCTAAAAAGTAACTGATAAAACAATGATTTGCTTTCAACCTTTTTCTGATTTTAGGGAAGAAAATTTCTTGATTTGTTATATTTTCTATTCTCTTTAGTTAAGAAACTATTGTATAGGTACTAAATATCTGTACAAGTGAGAAAAAACTGACTACTTCCATAAAGCCATTTTTTTCCATTTTTGAATTTATGATCTGTTAAAACCTTAATAAGGCTGAAAACTTTTGCTTTAACCATTTTCTTTTTTCTCAACAGTAGATGGCAATATATGTTCATCTGTAGCAAAACCCTCAATCACAGTAATAACTATAGACTTAGGTTTTTCTCTCCTACCCGGTAGAGTGAAATCAGTCTGTTTAAAATTGTAAAATTGAAGGCAGACCAGTTTGCATGTCAGTAAACCTTACTTTTAAAATGTTGGTGGAAGGGGTACAACAGTACATGCGCAAAAACTGTGCCTTATCTCACCGGGGGCAGAGGAACTGGTGGCTCTAGAAAAGGCTGCAGGCTGCCGTGAACAAAGAGAACTTAGAGGTAGACAGTCTGAGGTAAGGATGAGAGAGGTTAAGCTGACAATTTCTAGCTAATTCTGTTAAATGGTATGCTCAGATTTTGTTACATATCCAGAGAAGCTTTTTTTTCCTTTTTGCATTTCTAATTTTTTTTTTTTAATTCCAAGGTGTGTTTTGTCTAGAAAATTTAAACTTCACACATTTTTATTTTTGAGAAATAAAATAAGAAAGAAAGAAATAAAACAATGCCAGTTTCACACCCAAGGCTCTAGTTTACTCTTTCCTTCTCAAGGAGGTAAGGGGATGGGGTCTAGACTTAGATTTGGGATCCTTCTGTTCCCCTCACTAGAGCAGTTACGCTTCTTATAAAGAGGAGTCCTAGTGTCTGTCTGAAGAAAGAGTTCCAAGGTTTCAAAAATGTCAAAAATCATAGTTGATCCTATAAAAAAGTAGTTGCTCTACAGGTCAAACAGCTTTATACCAATAAACGAGCTTTATTTTTTTTTGAAGGAAAAAAAGATAACATAGAGTAGTATCCCCCTTAATATCTAACATCATCTACACCTTCGAAAACGCTCAGGTCTAGCGTTGTGCACTATGATGAGAGAAACATATTGACAAACTGCAACTCTCTAGCTTTTAGGAATTTCCATGAAGTGTCATCTTCATTAAAATCTATCTTTAAGATGTAACTTTTGGTACCGATTTGATTGCTTATTGGCTATAAACTTCGGTTTTGTACTTTAAAACAAATCATCCTTTTGTCAAAAATAGTTCCACTGATTATTTGCTTTTTGGCGGGCTGGATGGAAAAACAGCTGTTTTCAGACTGAACTGCTGGGAAGCAGGCAAGAGTCTGCTACTGCATCATCAAGCATCAAGTCCCATATGAAACACAAAGGAAAAAGAAAAAGTGACGGCCAGGTGGCTCAGTTGGTTGAGCATCATCCCATGCACCGGAGGTGGCTGTTAGATTCTGGTCAGGTACATGCCGGGTTTTGGCTCGGTCTCCAGTAGGAGGCAGTCAATTGACATTTCTCTCTCATTGATGTTTCCATCTCTCTTTTCCTCTCCCTTTCTCTTTCTCTAAACTAAGTAAACAACATATTAATAAATTAATTGTAAAAAATCACTTGTTTCCTTGTTTCTGTAGTTGATAATCAAGTTCTCTGAATCAATAAATCTGATTATCATCTTTGGATTCTTTAAAAAATTGTTTTTTTATTAGAGAGAGAGAGAAAGAGAGAAAGAGAGAGGAAAAGGAGAGAGAGAGATTTGTTGTTCCACTTATTTATGCACTCATTGTTTGTTTCTTGTATGTGCCCTGACCAAGGATTGAACCCCACAGCTTTGGTATATTAGAATGACACTCTAACTAACTGAGCTACCTGGCCAGGGCTGGGTTCTTTCTTTCTTTCTTTTTTTTTTTTTAATATATTTTATTGATTTTTCACAGAGAGGAAGGGAGAGGGATAGAAAGTCATAAACATCAATGAGAGAGAGACATCGATCAGCCGCCTCCTGCACGCCCCACACTGGAGATATGCCCTCAACCAAGGTACATGCCCCCAACCGGGATCGAACCCGGGACCTTTCAGTCCGCAAGCTGACGCTCTATCCACTGAGCCAAACCGGTTTCGGCGTGTTTTTTTTTTTTTTTTAAATAAAGTAATTCACTTTAAGTAGCTATATTTTAAAAACAAATGTTTGGAGACACCAAGGAGGAATAAGATATAATCTAATTTTAACTCGGTCTGTGTTGGTGGCTATTGAGTTCAGTAGACAATTCCTTAGAATTCTGGAGATTTACTTGAATTCCTGTTAAGGAACGGGTCCCAAGGCAGTCTGTCTGTGTCTCTCCCCTTATTTAAGAAGGCTCTGGCATGTGTGGTTGACTGAACACAGTTACTACATAAAGTAACCACATTCCATGAAGTTTTGATGGGTTTATGGTCAAATGAAGGAAATTATCTTGGCTATTTCTTGGTGGATCTTTTCCATAGAATGTGGCTGTGTTTCTCTCATTATTCCCTAGGAAGTAATAGGTCTCACAGCAGAAACTTATCTAGTTTTAGGACCACTGGACATCTGGCCGGTTTTACTATTTATCACTAGTCTTCCTTCAGGCAAAGAATCAAATTCCATCATTTCTTTTATCATATTAATATGTCTACAAACTACTGCACTTAGGGGCAACTATCCTTAGCTGAGGCATATCTACAGTATATATGTATTTTCATCATAGGAAGCAGCTTGAAATTCTTTGTAACAAATGGAACTGTCATTTATCTGTTTCACAGCAGCCTTTTGCCATTCACCTGGTTTTATGGTCTGTGCTATATACAAAGACAAATATGAACCTCAGAACCAGCAGCCTTATGATCGTAAGCTCCCCCACATCAGGATACATCAAAGGTTCAATTAAATATTATGCATTTGTAGGCAGCTTTGAACAGAGCACAGTGGTTTTGCGTGTGAACTGGTAAAGCCTGCTAATTTCTCTTCCTTTCCATTCACTCTTATCTTAAATTCTCCAAGGTGGGGCTTTTATCTACATGTTTCCAAGAAGGTGTTCAATTAGTAACAGAGAAGAATTAAGGCTGATATGATCACTTCATGTCTTAATTTAACTCCTTTAAACAGAGTGCTGGGAAGAAAACGTGCCATTTAAAAAAAAATTCTTTATTGTTTAAAGTATTACATATAGTATTACATATGTCTCCTTTTCCCTCCAACTGACCTCTTCCCAGCCTCCCCACCCCCTAAAAACGTGCCATTTTCATATGTTTTTTTAAAATTTAATTCCAGTTTTTTTTTCCGTTTTACTTGTCATGCAACACATTGAATATTTTACTTTCAGTAGCTATCATAGGTATGTTGGTATTTGATCGCTTATCCACATGGCATATATCAAATTTAACTTTAGGTGAATAATATTTAAAATGTTAACTGTGCCAGGCTTGCACAAGCCACGGGCGGCCTTCTCTATTCAGAACAACTATCTCCTATGAAGGTGACCCCATTTGATGCCCATTATGGATCATTCCTCCTAAGCTTTCTCCTCTAAATTGTATTACCCTTCTTCTGTCAGCCCTCGATTCTAGGCTCTTTGGGTCTTTTGAGCTTTTCCCCAGCTGTTTGAGAGCTGGGATGAAAAAGTGCTCTGCAAACAACACGCAGCCCAGCCGGGTTACTCTATCCTTTGAGACAGTGGTTCTCAACCTTCCAAATGCCGCGACCCTTTAAGACAGCTCCTCATGTGGTGGTGACCCTCAACGATAAAATTATTTTCATTGCTACTTCATAACTGTAATTTTACTACTGTTATGAACTGTAATGTAAATATCTGATATGCAAGATGTATTTTCGTTGTTACAAATTGAACATAATTAAAGCATAGTGATTAATCACAAAAACAATATGTAATTATATATTGTGAAATATTTATTTCTAATTACAAATAAATTAAATTTTTTTAAAAATTAAATCTTTATTATTCAGATTATTACATTTGTCTCTCTTTTTTCCCCTCCATAGCTCCCCTCCACCCCGCTCCCACCCCTCCCTCTACCCTTACCTTCCCTCCCAATTGATGAGTCCATAGGTGTATGATTTTTGTCCAGTCTCTCCCCGTACACCCCTCACCTCTTTCCCCCTGAGAATTATCAGTCCACTCCCTTTCTGTGCTCCTGATTCTATTATATTCACCAGTTTATTCTGTTCACCAAATTTTTAATTCACTTAATTTTTAGATTCACTTGTTGATAGATATGTATTTGTTGTTCATAATTTTTTTTCTTTTACCTTTTTCTTCTTCCTTTTACCTTTCAGCATTTCATATAATACTGGTTTGGAGTTGATGAACTCCTTTAGCTTTTTCTTATCTGTGAAGCTCTTTATCTGCCCTTCAATTCTGAATGATAGCTTTGTTGGATAGAGTATTCTTGGTTGTAGGTTCTTGCTATTCATCACGTTGAATATTTTTTGCCACTCCCGTCTGGCCTGCATGGTTTCTGTTGAGAAATCAGCTGACAGTCGTATGGGTGCTCCCTTGTAGGTAATGAACTGTTTTTCTCTTGCTGCTTTTAATATTCTCTCTTTGTCTTTTGTTCTTGGTATTTTAATTATGATGTGTCTTGGTGTAGTCCTCTTTGGATTCCTTTTATATAGGGTTCTGTGTGCTTCCTGGACTTGTAAGTCTATTTCTTTTACCAGATGTGGGAAGTTTTCAGTCACTATTTCCTGAAATAGGTTTTCAGTATCTTGCTCTCTCTCCTCTGGCACCCCCACAATTCTAATGTTGGTACGCTTGACGCTGTCCCAGAGTTTCCTTACATTATCTTCACATTTTTGGATTCTTCTCTCTTCTTGCTTTTCCAGTTGAGTGTTTTCTGCTTCTTTATATTTCAAATTTTTGACTTGATTCTTGCCTTCCGCTAGTCTGTTGTTAGGTTTCTGTATATTATTTTTTATTTCAGTCAGTGTATGCTTAATTTCTAATTGGTCCTTTATTATCTCTAGTTGGATCTTTTGCATCTCTAGTTGGTCCTTTTGCATCTCCTCTTGGGACTTGCTAACTTTATCCAACTTTTCTAGGATATTCTTGAAAAACTTTATAAGCGTGGTTTTGAACTCTATATCCAGTCATTTGTTTTCCTCCATTTCTTTTGTTTGTGATCTCTTCCCTTGTCTCGGTATTTTCACTATGCTGGGAGAACTTCTGTGTTGAATTCAGCCTTATGATACCAGACTTGAAAAATCGCAAAAGCCTCTCTGTTGAGCTAGGGATGGGTGGAGTCTCAGGGCTTAAGGGACCACCTTGCCTTCCAGTCAGCCCCGCTCTTCACGGCTCCTGAGTCTCACATGACTAGGTAATCCCTGTACGCGTGTGCTATCTCACAGTGCCTCTAGACTGCTGCCCCTCCAGCTCCCCTGTGCTCTAGGACCACATGAGTCTGGGTCCTCAGGGTTTCGCCTGAAACTGGGGTTTAGTGAAGTTAGAAGTGGCACAGTTGGGAGGGTCTGTCTCCCTCCCACTTGTGAAAGCCAGCGGCACAATCAGCAGTCGGTCCTCTGTCGTGCAGTGCCGTGCGCGCCACCAGACTTCTGATCTTTTGGGACTCTCCTAAATTACTGTGCACTTCTCCCTTTTCACAGTCCAAACTCGCCCATATGAGTTTTAGCTGGATCTGAGATTTGGTGTCGTAGGATAAGGAGTTCAATGCCTTTGAGAGTCTCAGTCTCCCTCCCGCCAGAGAAAGCCAGCCAGGTTTGCCGTCTCTCGCTCTCTCCATGCGCAAGTCTCCATACCTCAGCTTTTTACAGCTCCTCTGGGTCTCTGTGAGCCCCTCTCTTTCCTTCTAGTTGTAGAATTTCCACTTCACCAGCTTTCCTGTGGTTCTGGATGATGTCTGTTCTGTCTTTTAGTTGTAGTTTTGCAATTGTTGTGTGAGGCAGCAGTAGGTGTTTACCTATGCCGCCATCTTGGATTCTTACTAAATGAAATTTTTTGTCTTGAATCATGGTGTAGCATGGTTAACAGTCTTCATATAACAATAGTAAACTACATTGCTACACTTTGCTATATCGAGGAGTGGTGTGTTGGTTCCTAAGACCATGGGAAATATGTGTTTTCTGATGGTCTTAGGCAACCCCTGTGAAAGGGTCGTTCGACCCCCAAAGGGGTCGCAACCCACAGGTTGAGAACCGCTGCTTTGAGACTTAATGCAATGGACCAAACCCTTCATCCCGTTTGTGGTGGGACAGGAGGTATCCCTTGCCCGCACCCCATTTTATTGTGTGTCTAAGGATTCTTGGGGGAACCTATGCTCCAGACCAAGGCCCTTTGGTGCTGCCTTTCTGCTTCTGGAAGGCTTCTCCACCTTGTATTGTATCCTCCTCTCTGTGTCTTGTATGCCATCACTCCATTTCCTTCATTGCCCTAAGTCTTGATCTCAGGGCCACGAAGCCATGCACACACCACTTACAATTGAATTTCAGATATTTCTGTTCCCCAAAGCCCCTGGCCATTCTTGCCACTAGGTGGAGGACCCAGAGCACCCTTTCTCCCCACTTCAGTCTCTTCTTTTCCGCTGAGGAGGTTTGCTTCCAATCCCCACAAATCGCTGTTCTTTTCTTGTGCGTAATAGTTTTGCTGCCTTTGTCTAATTCCTGCCCCATTTAATCAGTGTCCCAAGGACTTTGTGCATAGCTGAAATGGCACATCAGGATTCTGTATCTCCCCAGATACTATTCTGTAAGATAAATCCTGCTACTAGCACATTTGTTTAATGTGCTATGTTAAATATTAATAGTTAATAGAGTAATCTCCTTCTAGAGATATTTGCATGTCCTAAGGGGATTAGCCAGAGGTCTGACTGCTTAAATAGTTTCTGGACTACTTGTGGGCCTCTGATGAGATGTGTCTGATTAGGAGACTTTTTTACACTTCACAAATTGTATCACCAAGGTCATTGATTTCTCCATTTTTCTACCTGTTTTGTGTTCCTTTTAATTTTCTCTTTCTCTGCAAGAATATATATCTACAGAAACAGAGGGTCCTTAAGGGAGATAGAGTTTAAGTAGAAGTTTGTGCTAAACTATTTATAGACATTCTTTTATTTAGTAAACAACCCTATGAGAAATCTACTGTGTGGTAAGAAACAGTTCCCTATGAAGGAACTCAACCAAGGTCACCTAGGCACTGGCTTCAATCTTGATGGGTCTTACTCCAAAATCCTGTGCCCTTCACCACTCTGCACCATGGAGCTTTTCTCCACAGATAAGTTCATTACATTTCTTCAAGGGCAAAGTCCATTGGCTTCAGCGTGATATTATTTTTCCTCGTCAGTGACTATAACATTGTTTAAACATATACCATTTCTCTATTTGTGAACAAGAATCAATTTGTTGTGGGATATGTTGGTTGTGTGACAAGTTTAAACCAATGATAAGGGATTGAGATAGTGCTATGTTGTCCAAAAATTAACCTCAGTTCCTTTGTCAATATGCCTGGATTGTGGGCTCAATACACTGGGGCTTGCAAGAGGCAGCCAATCAATGATTCTGTCTTATCATTGATGTTTCTATCTCTCTTTCCCTCTCCCTTCCTCTCTGAAATCAATAAAGATATAATTTTTAAAAAAAGTTTTCTCTTGGATTAACATAGACTGTAAAATATAATAATTTTAATGAAATAAAAATTTTTTTCCAAGAATCACATTTCTAAAAAGTCTATCCCTCATTCAAAGAAATGTAAGCCTTACATTTACTCAACATACCAGCTATTTTGGACAGCAAAAACCTATACTAAGTTCTGTGCACTGGGACATTCTCTATTCTTAGAACAAGTATAAAAAACATGACATTAAGACCTTTAATGGGTCAGATGATGACAGTGAAGGCAATTTCTTATTCCCTGTGAATTCCTTTGCATTAAAAACATAAAACAGCCAGATAGAGCTCAGTGGATAGAGCGTTGGTCTGCGGACTGGAGGGTCCCAGGTTCAATTCTGGTCAGGGGCATGTGCCTTGGTTGTGGGCACATCCCCGATGGGGGGTGTGCAGGAGGCAACTGATCGGTGTCTCTCTCATCAATGTTTCTAACTCTCTTATCTACCTTCATCTCTGTAAAAAAATCAATAAAATATATTAAAAACACATAGCCATAAAACAACCACACATCTCAGGAGAACATCTCAATTCCTTTGTATATGGTAAATTCTTACATTTGTTAGTACCTACTTACCCTAATTGATCAATCCATTACATACAACATTTATTTTTATGTAACAGCTGTGGATTTTTAAGGATATGTCATCTCTTTCAGCTTATATTAAACTAGAGATTCGGTGCACAAAGATTTGTGCACTCGGGGGAGTCCCCTCAGCCTGGCCTACACTCTCTCACAATCCAGGACTCCTCTGGTAGGGTCCCTAGGCCTGGCCTGAGATCAGAGCCTATCAGGGCTTTCCTTCCCTGGGCTGCAGGCAGCTGCCCCTCTCCCC
This sequence comes from Lasiurus borealis, assembly GCA_004026805.1. Lineage (NCBI taxonomy): Eukaryota > Metazoa > Chordata > Mammalia > Chiroptera > Vespertilionidae > Lasiurus > Lasiurus borealis. Next base: position 12,674 of record PVJN01033067.1, on the reverse strand, counting down.
CTCCCACCACTGCACTACCTGCCATCTGTGCAGTGCTGCCCACCCCCCCCTTCCCCTGCCACCAGTTGCCTTCCTCTGCAGGTAATAGGCTGGGATGCAATGGCTTGGCTGGCCTGGCCTCCTTATTTCTTTGCTGGGGGTTGGGACCATCCCTGTGAGGGGCCATCTGCTCACTTGATTGCCCCAACTACTCTGTCTGCCTGCCTGATCAACCCTGACCACTTGCTTGCCTACCTGATCACTCCTAACTGCTGGCCTGCCTGCCTGATTGCCCCTAACCACTTGCTTGGGGGCGGGGCCAGCACTGACTTCTGGTTGGTCACCCTCAGGTCATTACTGGTTGTTACGACCCAGGGTTTTTATGTATTAGGATAGTATTTTCCCAAAACAACACACCTTTATTTTAAAAAGCACCTTGATAAGGTGAATTATGAATAAGTTGTCCCTTTATTGTTACTCTTTCCTTCTTCATTTGAAATTCTTTACACTGGGATTTTGCAGTCTAACTCAGCTTTTCGTGTGGTCGTTGGGTATGCCCCTTTGCTCTCTATGTTGAGACCTGCTTTTCTTCAAGTGAACAATCTGGTGGCAAGGAAGTGGCTGGCGTCTGTGCTTCAGAACAGGGTAGCTGGTTTAGTGATTTATCGGATGGGAAATTTTCTCTGGAGGAGCAATGTTGATGATGCCCCCCTCATTCAACTACCTCTGCTTCATTGAACACAGCTAAACCAGATCCGAAAGCAAATGGGAGACAATGTGGTAAACCACAGGCAGAAAGAGAGCTCTTGAGTATTCCTGACCAAATAAAGGCCTGACAAAGAAGAATATGTGTTGACAGCATTTCTTAGGACATGCTTCAAGGATCACATTAAAACATTTCCACAGGGTACAGGCTTCAATCAGCAGAAGATGTTCTTGTATTCCAGTACCACAGGGTCGAGTTTTCTAATGACCCCAGCACCACAGCCACTGTAGGGGCTGCTGGAGTAATTAAACAGATTTCATTGTCAGCAAAAGCTTGTGGCCAGCGATTAGAACAAGTTTTATGTATTATGAATGTCAGGTACTTCAAAAAAGATCCAGGCTAATCTAAATGCAGTGAAGATACATTTATTAGTAGGGAAAATTTGTTCTGCCTTAGGTGACAATGTTTTAAGAAATCCTTCTGCTTTATTCAACTTACAAAATATATAATTGGCTGGGATAAATGCTTACAAGGATACTTCTTAGAGAGATGCATATACTCTCTTCTAGAAGTTTCACTGACTTTGGGTTCACATTCACTTACTGTTAATTATTGACTATGTTAGGCATTGATTTTAACACAATGTAACGTAGGTATTGTTCTCCCAATTGTTTATGAGCTATTATCTGTTAAAATTTAGCCCTTCTATATCATTGCAATGGTACACATTCCTACTTTTAATACTTCCCAGGGCCCCACAAGTTTTGAAAGGAGAATAAAAGCCCCCAAGAAATACTGTAAGCTAATGGTGACAGTTCAAATATCTTATCTTGCTGTCTTTGGGGAAATGCTTCATATTCAAGTTGTTCCCATGTTTCTCACACAGGTGACATCAATGAGAAAATGAATAGTGAGTGGACGGCAACAGGAAAATAACTTTATTGTTCTACGAACCAATTCTTAGTAAATATGATTAACATAAACATTTTTCACACCAAATAGAATGAAGTTTCACTAATGAGATTAGATTACTATACATCTGCTGTAATAACAACCGCTTTTAAAAAATATGTAATAAAAGTGATGTAAGAAGAGAATATAATTAGCTTGCATGATTCAACAGTGTCTAGGACAAAATCTAGCACATGTTAGGCAGGCACTACATACTTGGTTAATGAAAGAATCCAACATAAATTCATTTGTTGCCCACAGAAGGGATAGAAAGGCAAGAAGGCTCTTTGCAAAAGTGAGATAAATTGAAACTAAGGAGGAAAATTGGTTTAAAATTAGACTAAAGTGGGGGAAAGAATGCCCTTCAGCTGTATTGGCTTTGGTATTAAAAAAACAAAAATTTTAAACAAAATTTCTTTTAACAATAGTGAGAAGAAAATCAATATTAGTAGTTTTGTGATTAAAATATAAATCACTATCAAGTTGACAGGGCAGGAGAGTAACAACAAATGGCATAAGGAACAGTAATGGAAAAAAATATGTTATGACTGTATTATAACATCCATATAATACTTGGACTTGATGGAAGGAAATGCCATTTTGGCTTATACCTCAAGCTTGAACTTTCTATGCAAAAGAAAGGTCCAAAGTTGCATAATAAAGTTATTGAAAAGTGATCTATGACATAAATTAGTGCACAATTTTGAGACTAATCCCCAAGAAGCACATGTGTAATATAGAACAAAGCAGCATAGCAAAAGATTTGAAAACAGAACTGACAATGAAACTAAATGACCAAAGAAGGAGAGACAGAACTTAAAGTTGGAATTTAACCATGTCATTTGCCTGTTAAAAAATCAACATTCTACAGGAAATTTTAATAGACCCTGGAGTTTCACAATGTAACATATATTCAAAATGTTCAGAATACAATTCAAAATTATTTAACATACAAAGGAGCAAGAAAATAGGACCAATTCACAAGTGAAAATATACTCAACAGATGCCAACCTTGAGATGATCCAGATGTTGGAATTATTAGACAGACTTTAAAGCAGCTATTATAACCCTCCTATATGAAGTGAATGCGAACACATTTGAAATAAATGAAAGATAAAAATTTTGATGAGAGAAATAGAAATTATAAATGAAAGAGCCAAATGGAGTTTTTAGAAATGAAAAATACAATGTGTGAAACAAACAAAACGTTTTTTTTTCACTGGATGGGCTTAATAACAGAACTGAGGTGATGGAGAAAGGAGTCAGAGAATTTGGAGATTGATCAATATAAATTGTTTAATGTAAAGGACTGAGAGAAAATATCTATATATATAAAAGCCTAAGCAACCATTGCAATCGAAGGGACTAGAAGCAGACTGCATGGGGTGACCAGGCCGGCAGGGGGTGGCTTTTGAGAGTGACCAGGCCAGCAGGGG
>PVJN01033066.1:0-23695 GCA_004026805.1 Lasiurus borealis | reverse complement strand
CGGCACCACATACACCATTAGCCATGAAGTTTTGGAGGAGCAAGGAAAGTCTCCCGGGCATAAAGGTGCATAAAACCTGAAGGCAGACTGCCCAGTGTGACTCATTGAACAGTGTCGGCCTGTGGACTGAAGAGTTCCAGGTTCGAATTCAGATCAGGCACATGCCCAGGTTTCAGGCTCAATTCCCAGTGGGGTGGGGGTGCAAGAGGCAACCATCAATGATTCTTTTTCATCATTGATGTTTCTATCTCTCTCTCCCTCTCCCTTCCTCTCTGAAATCAATAAAAATGTGGGGATTGTTTTTTTAACCTGAAGGCAATGAATGGGGAGCCATCTGAGCCTCAGCTCCTCCACTGGAACCCAGTACACAATGCGTAATAAAGGAGTCGGGGAGGTAGGGGACCAGTCTGCTCTGGTGGACCCCTTACCCACTGCATGTTGACAGAGCTTTGGACAAGTTACCTAACCTCTGTCTGGGCCCCTCAGAGTGAAAATAATGAGAGTTAACACAGAGAATGGGCATGAAGATTGTAGAGAATGAGCAGGATCTCTTCTGTGACTTTTGTGATATTATCAGAGAAACCTCCCTCCCCATCTTCTCAGCTCAATTCCCAAACACATCATCTCTCTCCTGTCATTCATTATATCACATCATACAATATAAAGGGAAGGGTCCTCCATATTGTCCAACATCAGACGCTTATAGTTTAGAATATAGACTCATCCTCCTCCTTTATTATGATTTATAACATTGTATAAGTTTAAGGTATACAGCATGTTGCTTTGATTCATTTATGTATTGCAAAATGATTACCACTGTAGACTTAGCTAACACCTCTATCACATCACATAATTATCATTTCCTTTGTGTGTGTGTGTGTGTGTGTGTATGTGCGCACGCGCACATGTGTGTTGAGAACATTTTAAGATCTAGTCTCTTAGCAACTTTGAAGTCACCTTTCCAATAGGCCAAGATTCTTTCTATTTTTATTCTAAAGTGGTCTCAAGCTGTAAATCACCCAATTAACACTCATCCAGAGTTCTGTATGCCAGACACTGTGCTAGGCACAGAAGACACAAAAACAGTCACAGATACCAACAAACACTCCTTTATATCTGAGCTGAGGCCAGACTGCTTGCATTCAAACCTTGACTTTGTCGCTTTGAAGGTGAGTAACTTTTGGCAGATGACTAAATTTCTATGCAATTCAATTTTTACACCTCTAAAATGGGGGTAGATATATTGGTTACTTGTAAGGATTAGATGAACTAGCATATTTAAAATGCTTACAACCATGCCTAGACTGTCATAAGCTCTCAACATATGTTAGCTTTAAAAATGACATAAATAGCTTATCATTTTTTTAAAGCATTTATAACATCAAGTGTTCCCCAAGGTCCTGGATGGGAGAGAGGTAACACAAGTTTGACCTGTGTCATTGATGAATTCCTCCTCCTCCATACATTTCTACTTGTATCCACTGATGTACATAAGGACTTGGGACTCTCCTGAGGGTGAGGGGTGGGTATGAAGGTTTATTTTTTTCAGTGGCATTGCTTTAAACTATTATTTCCTTCCTTCAGCTTTGGTTTCAACTGATCTTTTTTTCTAGTTTCTTAGAATAGAAGCTTAAGTTATTGATTGGCGACATTGTTTCTTTTCTAATGTAAGATTTTAATGCTGTAAATTTTCCTCCAAGCACTGCTTTAGCTGCAACCCACCAATTAGATATAATGTATTTTCGTGTTTGTTTATTTTTCCCAAAATATGTTTAAATTTGCCTTGAGGCTTCATTTTTATTCCATGGATTATATAGAATTATTTTAAGTATTGGAAGATTTTCCAGATATTTTGTCATTGGTTTCTGTGTAATGTCATTATGCTCCAAAGACTTAGTGTGTGACATATCCTCTTTTTTTTTTCAATATTTTGGCCTGCCCTCTCCCCTGGTCTAGCAGGAATTCTCTTAATGCTCTTAAGGTAACATCACCACTCTTGTCCATGGGCTTCAGCTCTGGAAGTCAATAAGAGATTTCCATTTCAAAAAGCACGTCAAGAGTTTTTGTATGGGCCATTATATGGTTTATCTTGGTGATTATTCTGTGTGCAATTGAAAATAATGTGTACCTGCTGTTGATGAATAGAGTATTTTATAAATATCAATTAGGTCAAGTAGATTAAGTATATTATTCAGATCTTCTATATCTAATGATATTCTACTTTTTCTAGCAATCATTGATGTCTCCATCTACAATTGTGGGTTTATTTCTTTCTTTTACTCCTAGCAGTTTTTGCTTTGTTAGGAATATACATATTTAGGATTGTTGTGTCTTCTTAGATGATACATCCCTTTATCATTATGTAGCACACCATTTATCCCTGAAAATATTTCTTTCTGGAGTCTACTTTATCAGATATTAATGTAATAGAGCTACTTCAGCTTTCTTTAATTTTTGCATGGTATTTATTTATATACTTTTACTCATAATGTATCTATGTTTTTGTATTAAAAGTGAGACAATTTCAAATGGTCTAATACATATGCAATTAGAATACCAGAAGGAGAAGAGAGAGAGAATGGAGCAAACAAAAAAATTTGGGGATTAACTTATGGCTGAGAATTTCCCAAAATTCATGATAGGCACCAAACCACAAATCCAAGAAGCTTAGAGACATCAAGCTGAAACCAAACAAAACGTCACATCCAGGTATATCATTTTCAAACTGGTGAAAATAAAAGACGAAAAGGAAATATTGAAGGAATATTACATCCCCTGGGGAACGCAGGAGACCCTCAAAGAAGAGTCAGAAACATTTAGTGCCCTATGAGAAGGTCATCAATCCAAAATTTTTTAAAAACATGGAATTGATTTCACCAAACTTACAGCAACTTCTTTTTGCAGAAATCCTAAAACTAGGAAGAGCATGCCCTTTGACCACCAGATATTCCAGAGCACAGAGAAGTGCCTTATTCAAAGTAACCCAGAAAAACAATTCCCCACACACCAGTACACTTCATCAACCTGCCTGCTCTACTCTAAGACCTGCCCATGACTTCTGTGCTGTTATATGGTTTCCCCATCCCACAGGCCTTACAGAGGGGGTGGTGGAAGAGCAGTAAACTCGGAGGGAAGAAAGAGACTATAATATGTTGCCCACCCAAGCTTCCTGACACAGGTTGTAGGAACTGGGAAGGGGACTTTACCACACCCTGCTCTCACAAGCTATTGAAGAGATTGGCAGTATGGCACCAGGACCGCTGGCGACGTCCCGTTGACCAACTTTTGACACCTGCACCATGATTGCCCTATCCCTGAGAAAGAGGGAGGAAGCCAAAGCGGGGGAGGGGAGGAGCAAACCAAGTCAGGGGAGCCATGAAGGACCCAGTACCAGAATGAAATGAGTGTGTGTCTGCTAAGCTACATGTACCATGGTAGATAGAGGAACCTTAAAGAACAAAATATAAACCATAACACAGAGCAACTAAAGGATGGGACGCATGACTGTTTCTGCTGCAGGGAGGAGGGGGAAATGCAGGGATGGCAGACAGAAGGCGTGTGCTGAGAGGGTGGGTGCTGAGAGGGTGGGTGTCTCCTGGGACAGGGCTGACCCACAAAAGCTTAAGCCGTGTGTCCAGAAGGAGGGCACCACGGAGGGAAGGCGTAGTGATTGAAGCGTCTCCTCCACATTCTCTTTCCACCCGAAACACACTGAGGAAACGTTAGGAGTGTGCTCACAGCGCAGTCAGAAGCTGCTGATGCGAAGGACTCGCAGGCACTGGTCAGCGGCCAGGAGCCTCCGATGTCCTCGGGGTGCGCAGAGGGTGTGATGCCCCCGCCGTTCCTGTGGCTCCGCTGGACCAAGGCTTCCTCGCTTTACCAGAAACTTCCTTTTTAAGGACAGAGTGCAAGTCATTTCCAAACAGCTACCTCGGAAGCCCCAAGTTACAGCTGGGGGTCGGGGGGAGAGACTCCCTCCCTGGAGTCAATTCCCCATCCCATTTGTTCGCCTGCCAGTTTTGCACACTGCATGTTTCAGAGACAAAAACAAAATCATGTCCCCAACACGGTGACACCAGGGACCTTACTTTGGCAAAAAGCACCATCTGAAATTAGGGGGTCAACAAAGCCTGCCACCGCGCAGCAGGGCACAACGGCCCCGCCTACCGAGTTAGCGCTGCTGTATCCGTGAAGCTCGGTGGGACCGGTGTTGGTGGGAGAGGCGATGGTGGGAGAGGGCACGTGCTGGGCACTTGTTTTCACACTGGTCCTGGCTGCTCCTGGAGAGGTGACAGCTCTGTGGAGATGACAGGGTGATGGGCTGGACCCCTTTTCTCCAAGAGCCAAAGGAGGCACTGGGGTTGTCTCTCTCGCTGGCATGGCTTCCTGTTACTAATATTCAAATAGAATATTCAAATCCGGTGAGGACGAGGAGGCCAAAGTCAGAGTGTGAAACGCTTCAGTGACTGAGTCCCCTTAGAGAGAAGTAGGCAGGGTATCATTTTGACTCCTCAGATTGCAGCGGAGTGTGACAGAACAGGGAACGGCATCGCAGCTTTAGCGTCTGAGCGAGGGGAGACTGCGTGGTGGTGGGGTTTCAGGAGACCCAAGTGACTATGCACACTTACTGCACAAGTTCTTCGAGGTTCACCTCAAAACCCCTTCCCCCTCCCCCGCCCCCCAATGCCTGCCCTTGATTTCCTTTCCCCAGCTCGCCATTGAACTCGGTGGCACATCGTTGGACAAACCTGTGCGGATGCTCTGCTCACCGTCCTGGTCCCACCTGTGGGAGAGAAGACAGGCGAGGCCTCCCTAGGAATGAGAAGGGTCCTCCCGAGGCGAGAGGAAGGCTCACCGTGGGAGGGAAAGTGCCTCGAAGACCAAGCTTAGGGGTCCAACAGGAAAGCAGGTTCTCCCAGGCAGCCAGCTTTCCCCCCTTACCCCCCTCCCGGCCCAGTTCCAGGAGCTTGCTGACAAAAGCTCAGGCCTTGCAGCCACGGCCCTGCCTCGAGGTGCTGCTGGAACCCCGGGAGAGTCCTCTTCTAGGCACCCATGAATTGCACCTTCACTCATCAGGGTTTCCGTGGTGTCACGGGGTACATGGTATCTCCCCAAGAAAGAAAGACACGTTCAACTCCTTCCCCCCAGGACCTCAGAACATGACCTTATTTGACACGGAGGCCATCAGCGTAAAGGGAGGTCATTAGTGTGGGCTCTCTGACAACATGACCGGTGTCCTTACACGAAGGAGTAATCTAGACGGGGACAGACGTGCACAGAGGGAAGACAGTGTAGAGACCCAAACGGAGGAGAGAGGCCGGGACAGGCCCTCCCTCTCAGCCCGCGGACGGAACAGGGCTGCTGGCATTTGCGTCTCAGACATGCAGCCTCCAGAGCCATGAGACGACACATTTCTGTCGTGTTATAGCAGCCGTAGGAAACCCATACACTGGGCTTTCTCTCCCCCAGGACCAGGCAGGTCAGGGCCAGGGGGAGCCGGTCTAGTTTGAGCCCGTCTGAATCTGGATGGGATCCCACAGTGGAGGGAGGGAAATGGACGCAACAAGGGCCACGCAGTGTTTGTTATTAGGATTGTAAAGGATTTGTTCCCTTACAGGGGATCGAGTCCCCAAATCTAAATGGAATAATGGGATGGACACATAGCCTGCACGCACGCGCGCGCGCGCGCGCGCGCGCGCGCGTGTGTGTGTGTGTGTGTGTGTGTGTGTAAGGTTACCCAGAAGTGGGGTTTCCAGGAGGAGCCCTCAGCCTTGTTCAGGGAGGTGTACAGGGGAGTATCGTGACTGCAGTGTTTCTGCCCCGCAGACGGTTCCTGTTCAGCTTGGACTCCCGTCAGAAAGTAAATCTCCCTGCCAAAAAGTCGAAATCCATACTTGTCCACAAAAATAAACCGATATAAAAAGATTCCCCTCCTTTACTTCAAATGGATAAAAGAAGTCGCAAAACTGTTATTCTCGAGAGCATTGAAGACCTTGCTCCCCTGGCACCTGTCATCAGTTTAGCTCAAATAAACTCATAAAAATTCAAAACATATTTACTAAGCTCCACGGAAGAAAAGGACAGCCACTTTGGCCGACGGCCATGATTGACATGACCCATTGCTTCTTTTAAACTCTCTGAAGAAAACTGATGGGTCCTAGCCAGCTTGGCTCAGTGAGCATCGGCTTTCGGACTGAAGGGTCCCAGGTTCGATTCTAATGGAGGGCACATGCCTGGGTTGCAGGCTCAATCCCCACTAGGGGATCTGCAGGAGGCAGCTGATCAATGATTCTCTCTCATCACTGATGTTTCTATCTCTCTCCCTCTCCCTCTCCCTTCTCTAAAAATCAATAAAAATATATTTTTTTAAAAAAAGAAAGAAAACTGATGGCTTGTACATGAGTTGTGCATGAGATTAACTAAAACAAAACAGAGAGACGTTGGATTTTTTTAACGAGCTGGGTATTGATAAGTGGAATTTAAAATATGTAGCTAGGAAGCCATTCAAAAGGCCACACGGAAATGACTGTCTTATAACGAGAGCTTCCTCATCCCTCCATCTAGTGTATTCATTCCTGGCTAGAGTTGCCAGAAAAAAAAAAAAATACAGGACACTCAAGTCCAATTTGAATTTCAGATAAACGAGGAATATTTTGATTTCCCAACGTATATTTTCCATATTTATAGGTAATATAAATATTGCATGGGGCACGCTTATACACTAAAATACAATGTGTTGTCTATCTGAGATTCACATTTCCCTCCGCACCCTTTTGTGCGTGCGCTAAGCCTGGCAGCCTGTTCCCCAAAGCAAGCCCCACCGGCTCAGATGGACTGAGGATTGCATTTGCTGGGGGAGTAGCTGAATTACCCGCTGCTGGGGGAGACCCTGCAAGTTCACCCGGTAACCCCTGTGAGGCAAGCGGACTAGGGATTTTCTACCCACCCCGCCCCCGCTCCCTGCGCCCCAGGGTGGGGTGGAGACGCTGGTGCCGGGACAGTGCGGGGAGGGCTTAGAGGCAGGGCGCCTGCTGGGTGCTGGGACGGAGGAACCCAGCATGGCAATGGCAGTGCCGCCCCTGGGAGCCGGGAAGAAGTCCTGGTCCTGGCTGTGGGCGAAGGGGACCTGGCGAGGACTCGGGGTCGGGGAAATAGCGGGTGCCCGGGCCGCCCTGACTCTGCAGTGAGGTGAGGTCCCGGGCGGAGGTGGAGGACGGCAAAGGGTCCCCGCCACAGCCGCGCTGGCAGCGGGCTGTCCCCGCTCCCCGCCCGCTGGTCGAGGCCACCTCCCGCCCCCTGGTGGCCACAACTGGAGACGCCACTCCCTCCTTCAGTTCCCGGTTAGAATCCGGACTCCCAGGACTTGGGAGTGGGGGATGGGAGAGAGGGAAAGGGGTGTCCTGGGGGATCGGAAGGGGAGCCCTGGGGGAACTAGTACTTCCTGAGGCTGAGAAGATAGTGTTTTCACCCAAGACACCTCATTCATTATCTTCATGGACAAGGGGATCACAGGGATACATAGATGATTGATAGAGAGATAGGTAGGTAGATGGATGGATGATATGTAGATGATAGATGAGAGGTAGATAGATGTAAATGGATAGACAGACAGATATAGGCTTAATAATCGGTTGTATAACTATAGATACAACCCATTGGTTCTGATTCTCTGCAGAGCCCTGAGGAATTCAGTAACCCTGGGGCCTGGGGCCCAGCTCAGCCCCACCCGTCCTTCTCACTCCAGAACCTGGCTCCATCAATACAACCTCTTATCTTGTCAGTCTTTCTTATCCAAAAGATGATTTCCTTCCACATAAGACACATTGCTGTTTCCTCTCATCTTAAAAAAAAAAAAAATCTTGGATTTCAATGCTCATCCAGCTACTGCTGGGGTTTTTGGTCCTCGTTGCAAAACATTCCTCTAAAGCAGTGGTTCTCAACCTTTCTAATGCCACGACCCTTTCGTACAGTTCCTCATGTTGTGGTGACCCCCAACCATAAAATTAGTTTCGTTGCTACTTCATAACTGTAATTTTGCTGCTGTTAATGACCCTGCTAGCGGTTCTCAACCTGTGGGTCATGACCCACAGGTTGAGAACCACAGCTGTAGAGTCTAAGACCATCGGAAAACACAGATATTTACGTTGCAGTTCATTAACAGTAGCAACATATCCTCAATGCCATTTGGTATAGTCAAACTTTTCAACTTCTGCCATTCTGGTGAGCATGTAGACAAAACTCATTGTGATTTTAATTTGCATGTCCCTGATGAGTAAAGAGCTTGAACAGCTTTTCATATACTTTTTCGGCCCTTAAGATGTGTTTTGTGAAGTAGTAGACCTGGAAACACAGCAGTCAGACCCTCCTTCAAGGAGGTGGTCAGCAGACAGCCTTAGGCAGCAGCTCCTTTAGGATCAGCCAGGGAACCACCTTGTCCAAGGTCACGCTGTTCCTGGGAGCCCCCGCCCTGACTGAGCAAGGCCATGTCAGCCTGACACAGGACACATTAACAACATCACTCCTGAGCCACAGCAGATTGGCCTGAAGTTCAATTCCTTCCTCTGCCCAATCCTGCTTCCTCCCCTTTTTGTTCAGAATAAACATCGTGCACCACAAACTCCTCCTCAGGGTCTGCTTCTGAATGGACCGGCCAGCTTTTAAGCCTATTGAGTTGTCTTTTTTTTTTTCCTTACCAATTTGTAGATTATACTTAGTATGGATTCAAGTGCTTTGTCGATTACATGTGTGGCAAGTATCTCCTGCTCTGGGGCTTGCCTTGTTCATCGCTTTATTGTGTCTCAGAAAACCAGAAGCCCTTCATTTGGATGTAATTTAGTTAATCACATTACTTTTTTCCTTTTGAGACATGCCCTTTGTATCTTGTTCTAAGGTCATGAGGAGATTGTCCTGTATTCTATTCTAACAGCTTTTATTGTTTTGTCTTTCAAATTCAGACTTACAAGCCACCTGGAATGAACTGTTGTGTAAGGCACGAGATGGGGGCCATGTGTCCTTTCCCCCAGATGGATGTCCCATTGTCCCAGCACATTTTGAAGATGTCTTCCTCCCCCTACTGTTCTGTGCGCCAACTTGTCACATATATCAAGTATGTGAGTCTGTCCCCACATGTGCGTCTGTTTCTGGATTTCCACTGGCTCCTTTGTCTGCTCTTGTCCCAATATCAGTCATAATTCCCATCCTCTTTGAAGCCCACTCAGAGTGGGAGCGGGGCTTTTGTCTCCAGTTGTTCCACTGAAACTGCTCTTACGAAGATTAACAACACCTCCTCTTGGCAAATCCATTGGTCGATTCTCCGTCCTCAGTTCGCTTGCCTTCTCAGCTGCAGCTGACACACTCACTTCTCACTGTCACAGTGTCTTCCAGAACACCATTAGTTTTCCCCTGTGAGTGCAACTGGGAGTGCAATTCACTTCAAATCAGTTCTACACACACACACACACACACACACACACACACACACATACGCAATTCACTTCAAGTCAGTTCTACACACACACACACACACACACACACACACACACGTTCCCCACTCACACACACATTCTCCACACTCACACATACAAGTTCTCCACACATGCACACACATGCACACACACACACATTCTCCATTCACACATATTCTCCACATTCACATACAAGTTCTACACACACACACACACACTTTCTCCACTCACACACACATTCTTCACTCACACATACAAGTTCTTCACACTCATACACATAAGCTCTGCACATTCACACACAATCTCTACACACACGTTCTCCACTCACACACACATTCTGCACACTCACACATACAAGTTCTCCACACTCACATAAGCTCTGCACTTTCACACACACAATCTCTACATACACACACACGTTCTCCATTCACACAATTCTCCACACTCTCACATACAAGTTCTCTACACTCACACACATAAGCTCTGCACATTTACACACACAATCTCTACACACACACACACACACACACACACCACGACAATTCTATCCCATGGTGGTGGCTTTAAGACTAAAACCCAGGGATTTTGTTACTATCCCTACATTCCAGCTCTGCTGATACTAGGTGCGGAGGGGTTGGGGAAGCAGGCACTTGGTTCAATGGGATTACAAGTACCTACTAGCAAATGCAAAGAAAGCTTTACAAATCACACTGAGATGGAGGAAGGCTTTCCTTGCTAGAGATTTCGTTCTCACTCTAAAACTTTTTTTTTAACACACTGACACATTCACAACCTCGGTTTTGGTATTAGCAAACCGAAACGCCGTCTGAAATGCCCAGCGCTTGCACTGTCATTCCTGACATGTTGTGAGATACCCTGAAGAATGTGGGGGTTTCTGTGTATAAAGAAATGATGCTCTAAATCCTAACACGACTGTCTCACTTCCAAGTCTCAAAAGCACTCACTGAAAACCACATCAGTCCTTACAATTTCCATGATAATAGGCCTAAATCAGTGTGTGGTGAGGAGACTGGGGGAGATGGGGAAAGATCCTTGGGATCCTGAGACAAGGAGGAAGTACAGCGTTCTGAACCAAGAGCTGGGGAGAGCTGCAACTCCAAGACGCCAGGAAGGGGTGTCTTGCTTCCCTTTAACTCGGGGCCCTTCCTGATGCTCCCCATCTCTCCCTTTTATGTGCCAAGAAGAGGAGTTGTAGGCTTTGGGAGAATTTAAAAAGTGATGCACATCATAGCCAGTGGCTGGGGTCTCAAGAACATGGCATAAAACAGATGAAGTTGGAGAAATTTGGGTGTGATTAATAAAGGAAGCAGGCTAATTTTACAAAGACACAGATGCAGACTGATGCAGAAATGAAAGAGGCTATCGTATTCCAGAAATATTAGTGAATATTGCCTTGAGAATCTGCAATATGGCTTAGAGGTCATGATTTTTAAAATCTCATTGAATTTTAGTCACATGCCTAATTTTTTTTATCAAAATGTCAGCAAATCTGATTGCCCTCTCTATTTACCTGCATCATCTCTAAACAAATACATTTCACAGCTAGAAACAAATTTCCCCTCAAAGGATGGTCAGGAGCCAGCATGACTGTTCAGAAAAATATTTCAGAGGTCCTCAATTATTTCAACCAATGGGGGTTGCAAACACTCCCTGGCATGGCAGTGTCTCAGGAAGGACACAGATAATGGAATGTCGACTCTCTGACCAGGACTCAGGCTCACTGAAGGCAGACAGTTGGTTTCTTGGGAAGAGCGTGGAGGGCTGCTGTTTGGGGGAAGGACAGGCTTTGCGGTTGAGGGTTTGGGGAGGGATGCAGAGAGCAATACAACAATCTTTTATGGTTACAATATACAACAGTGTTCACTTTTCAGTCACCCTTTTTCCATTGTCATGCTGGACCATTTTCAACTTGGAAAGTTCTGGGTATTTTTTGGTTGGTGAACTATCTTCATTCATAATATAAAACTGTCTTGACAACAAGGTAAAACATTCGTAAGAGGCTTACACGCACAGTATTCTCCGGGAAAATGACCTCGCTGGTCCTCATTTTCGCTAAAAATACGTAACTCACACCCTTTGAGAATAAGAGCTCTGTATTTCTTTGTAAATAGAGGCTCTATATATTTTGAACTCCAACTTTTGAGAGACAATTTCCCGTGGATAGCTCCTGTTTCTGCACACAGCTTTGCTTGCAGATCCTTTAAAAGATTGTTTTCGGAGCTCAAAATCCTTCAGCTGTGACACAAAACACCCTGCATGTGCAGCACCCACCTGAGCTAATCCACACACAACATCCAATGGGACCTGGGGGACAAGAGGAGCGGATGGGGAATGAAGCTCCCTCAGGCCTTCGGTGCCTCTGACCCGGGAGTCCTGTCTTCTGCCAGTGTCGATGGCCCTGGGATGAGTTAACTTATTAGCTTGCACAGAGTAAAAATCTCAGACCTCTCATAGCTCTTAAAAACATCAACAAAAATGTAAATTTGTAGAAAAAAGGATTTCTCTTTCCACTTGACTTCTTACCTCTCTCAAGAAAACAATCTAATACAGGTCTGAAACAATGAAGGAATATGGATGGTCTCCTGTGGCTTGTTGCAAAGGGACTTAATGTTTCCAGTCAGAAAACTGAGAAGTGAATTGAATGTATTAAAGGACATACATAGGAAAGGAAACGGTTAGATAGGAATAACAGAGGTTAAAGGAAAAGGAAATAATCCTAGAATTCAGAAATATAAATGCATTAGAAAGCATGTCTTAATTGTGGTTCTTATTCCCACAGGCTAAACCATTCTGTACTTCTGGGAAGTGCAGTCATATCGCCCTCTACTGGAAGCACACAGAACTACAGGTAATAATTTGTAGTTGCATTGTGGACTCTGCACTCCTACGGGCATCCATTGCTGCCATCATCCCGATTTAACCTCATGTAGACAGACCTGGGAACCTCGGGTACTCAGAGGTGAGAGGAACACAGCTCCCTTTGCAGACCCAGCTTGACAGGTTTTGCTGAACCACCTAGTGCTGAGGAGAGTGGATAGCCCGTACCATACTCACAGAGCTGCAGCCTTTGCTGGAAATCAGACCACAAGCCCTTCTCTCCTCACCTGCCCCACTTCCGTTCCATGGGCTCCTCCCCTTTTCTAGTAACCCCCATCACCAAACCGACTCAGTTCCATCTCCAAAAGCATCACTTTGCTCCGGGGGCTACTGTAGGGCTAGACACAGTGAATGCCAACCCTTCCATTTCAGCAGAGGAGCACAACTGTGAACTCAAATGGTGATTTGCCCAAGGTCCAAACCTTAATTTTAGCTTAAATGTCACCCTATCAGTACCTCAAACACAGCGTTTCCAAATGTTACCATGCATTGACATCAGAAGGCATATATAATACACCAATAAAATGTATTATTTATTTATAAATTATGTAAGTGTACAATTGAACAATATATTGCGTACATTATAAAACACACAAAAATAGAAATCTTAAAGGATGAGATTAAATACAAATAACCGCTTGAACATTTCCCCAGTGGACTAATCATCCCATGCCCTGCAACGTGCACTCCCACCTGAGACCACCGCCCTTGAGCCTGCCAGTGATTGCTGCATTTGGATTTTTAGCTCAGATTACAAAAATGTACAAGATCACAGCTTTCTTTTTTTTAAGTTTTGCAAAATAGCCCTAACATCAAGTTTAAATATGTGAAGCTGCTTAATGCTAACTTCTTAAGACGTATTTGGATTAATCACAACACAGTTGGTAAAATGTCACATTATGGTTCACTGTTAGGCTGTTTCACTTTAAGGCAGACTATAAATAGGGGATTTCAAGGAGTGGATAAGAATATTTGGGGAAAAAATGCTTTAAAGAAACACACACACAAAAAGGTCAAGGGTTTGCCTTTTTTTCTTTGTTAAACCAATAAATAGCTAGCACCTAAAAATATAATCCCTCTGCCTACAGTGGAAAGACTGAAGAAAAAAAAAAAAAAGACATTCCAAACAACAGATATTAGCTAATGCTAAAGGGTTAAAACATATTGCCACGCATCTGTCCCGATACTAGTGAGTCCTTAGGAACACAAATTCTTGCCCTGACTGGTTAAGAGTAGTGGTCGGCAAATCTCGGTTCACAAGCCACATGCGGCTCTTTGGCCCCTTGAGTGTGGCTCTTCCACAAAATACTATGGCCTGGGCGAATCTATTTTGAGGAAGTGGCATTAAAAGAAGTTTAAAAAATTTGGCTCTCAAAAGAAATTTCAATCATTGTACTGTTGATATTTGGCTCTGTTGACTGAGTTTGCCGACCACTGGGTTAGAGCACTGCCCTACACGCCAAGGTCATGGGTTTGATCCCTGGTTACGGAATATACTGGAATCAACCAATGAATACATCAGTGGAATAACAAATCAATGTTTCTCTCTTTCTCTCTCAAATCAATCAATAATTTTAAAAAAAAGAAGAAGAAAATACAAATTCTTTTCTTTTGATAGCCCCAGTATCCAATCACAGACCCAGGAACATAGACACTCAGTAAATAGACAATGAATGATGATCAACAATCCTCAAAAACTATTTGAAGTGCTGAATTACATTTGAAAGAATTGTTGCTAAAGAACATTCCAGTATATGGTTTTGGGTCGCTAAAACAAGTAACTGGGAAAAGACTGTGGTCAAGAATAATATGCTCAGCCTCAACTGAGTGGCTGGCTGTACACCAAAAAGGTTGTGAGTTTGATGCTTGATCAAAGCACATACAGAGGTTAGAGTTCAAACCCTGAACACGGTGTGTATCAGAGGCAGCTGATTGATGTTTCTCTCTCTCTCTCTCTCTCTCTCTCTCTCTCTCTCTCTCTCTCTCTCAAATCAATACACATATCCTGGGGTGAGGAATAATAATAATAATAATAATAATAATAATAATAATAATAATGTGCTCAGAGCCTCATTACATTCAACCTCTCCTTTCCCTTCCCCACCCTCCTCCCACTCTGCTTCCCCCCAGGACCTGAGCTTCCCACCACACAGTGGAGCAATTCGGATCCACAGGCTGGTCCTTCACCCTCAGTGCAAGCCGGGAGAAATAGAACAGAACATCTGTTCTATACAACCTCATTCAATGTGCCCCTTAATTTTTAAAAATTGACCAAAAAAGGTAAAAGACATGAACATATGACTTTAAGAATGAGTTATACACATAGAAGACAGCGTGGGGCCTCACGTTTTACAACCCTAACATTTACAACTGCTAGACTTTTAATTGTGGTTTCCCCTTGGGAGAGTTTAATAGGTACTTCACCAATTGCAAAGATAAGAATATTATGCAACTTAATTTCATGTTTCACTTTGTATACACAGTGTTTTCATCTACAGTGGTTCTCAACCTTTCTAATGCCTCGACCCTTTAATATAGTTCCACAACCCCCACCAATAAAATTATTTTTGTTGCTACTTCATAACTGTAATTTTGCTACTATTAATGAATCATAATGTCTTTAGGCTCTACAGCAGCAGTTCTCAATCTCTGGGTCGAGAACCTCTAGGAGGGTTGCCTAAGACCATCAGAAAACACAGATATTTACATTATGAGTCATAACAGTAGCAAAATTACAGTTACGAAGTAGCAACGAAAATGATTTTTATGGTTGGGGGTCACCACAACATGAGGAACTGTATTAAAGGGTCGCGGCATTAGAAAGGTTGAGAACCACTGATGTGTAAGTTCTTGTATCCTGATGACAAAATCACTTTCTTGATGGGAACAAAAACGGGAACTACACTCAATAAGGGTTTTCATTTGATTAAATGAAAACCAGTTTAGATTACACTTAAACTAAGTTTAAGAGGTTCTTAAATCTGTCAAGAGAAAGAAAAATGGGACGCCGAGTTTCCGGACTTGCTGGAAAGATGAGAACTATAACCCGAAGGTTCAAGCCTTTCATTACTATGGTATGGACTCATTAGAGGAAAATATACTTATTTTATTGGAAAGTACATATACAGAGTAGAGCAAAAGTAGGTACATAGCTGTAAGTACATGGAACAGAGTTTATTTTTGTATTGTTTATTAATTATTGCATTATTTTCCATATGAAGAGCTGTAAGCCTACTTTTGCCCCACCCTTTATACCACCAGAAGGGCAAAGAAATACCGAGTGGTGGGCTGAGGTGATGCTGTTTTGGTAAGCACTGTGGGGAGTTAGTTACTGGGTTGTGAAATCATCCTTACTACAGTCAAACCGAAAGAAGCCAGTTATTTCAAAATAAACTGATAAAGCCTCTTTAAGAGAAAATAGCCACTAGAATAGAAATTCCTTTCTTGGAAAGAATTTTTCAAGAGAACCATGACATATGCATGTTATAGTTTGGTTTGCTCACTTGGCCTTCACGCCACATGCTTTCTCTAGCCTACCCTTTCACTGATGCTAGAGTCTGGCTCACTCCCTTCCACCACCACCAGCTGCCTCCCCTGACACCGGGGCTTCCCAATAAAACCTGACTCAAAAATTAAATCCATTCCTGACTAGCAAAATGAAACAAATCCTCAGTGGCACTCCTGCCTGCTAAGGAAGGGTCTCATACCTTTAAAAGAACAACAGGTGATGGAAGTTCCAATGAAAAAGCTACTTTCACTGTATCTCAGAGAATACCACATCCTCAATTTAGAACCCAAAAAAACATTCATGTTTCTGGTAATTTTCAAGTTTTATTTCCAATTACTGCAGTAACAAAATACCAGTACTAATTCTGCATGAAAGTGGCAAACTTTTAAATACACAAGGTCACAAACTAGTATTCCGATAGTACTTTGGCCTATGAAGATTTTGATAGGAGAGTATTATTACAATCAGTCCTATAATATTAAAAACTTATGCTACCTCCATACCTAGTCATAAAAATATTCATCTTACTGCAACGATTCATCACATATACATTCCTACTCTTTATAAGCACTCTCCTTCTAGGATGCAGTGTGAGAGGGAAATTCCTCCCATTCATGGGTTTTTCTATAGTATATAGAAAGAGCAGTCACTTCAGCAGTAATGTACAATATTAAATTTTTAGTTGGAAAATAAAAGAATTATCCTATTATATCCTTTCTCTGGGAGTAAAAAGACACACACCATTACAAACGTAAAACGAGTCAAACTTCTATTTTATTGACAGGAGTCCAAAATGAA
Organism: Lasiurus borealis; assembly: GCA_004026805.1. Taxonomy (NCBI): domain Eukaryota; kingdom Metazoa; phylum Chordata; class Mammalia; order Chiroptera; family Vespertilionidae; genus Lasiurus; species Lasiurus borealis. The sequence continues at coordinate 7,027 of PVJN01033066.1, read as the reverse complement.
TACAAAAAATGCCTCCTTTGCATTTATATATTTTTTTCCTTAAAAGGCTTGTGATAGAATCAGGTAGATTAAAAGCTAAGAATGTGTTTCAGCTTTTATAATGAACCTTTAAAAAAAGGTTTATTAACGTAAGTCACCACATCAGAGAACATATGGTCCCACAATCATTTTTAGATCTGTAGCTTACAAAAAGAACTAGGTCCTGCATTGATCTGCTCAAATAGAGGCTTAAAAATGTTTTAAGCCATTAAAAGCCATTTTTATAATCTATTAACTCTGGGAAATTAAGAAAGGAAAATCCCAAAATGTAGCCCTCTATTTAATGTGGAATGTGAGCGAATGCCAAGTTATGATGATGACAGCTAAAAAAAAGTTTAAAGCTACAAATGGAACTGTGATAAATAATCTTGTATCACTGCAAAATGTCAATAAATGAATGATAGTGCTTACCAAGATTAAAACTTGAGCAGATGTTACTTAAAACATAGTTGTGATATTTATCATACTTTAATGTTTGCTAAAACTAAAACTGAACAAAGAAGTTGCTCATTTATAGACTGTTTTTTGTGTACTTTTTCTTTTACTGGGACCATAAATTGATGAGATAATACATAGCCCACACTTCTGGACATTATAACAAAGGGTTTATTATCATTTGCAGATGAAGTAAATGCACCCTCCCATACTTGAAAGGCTTAACAAGCCTTAAGCATTTTTCAGACTGTACCAAGGCACCAGCACTGCCTAAGTTATATTATGCACCCATTTCTAGGAAAGAATACCTCCCTCAACATCAGTTCTGCATTGTTTCTGGTTTATTATACACTTCCAAAACAGCAAAAATTTGCAAACATATGCAAATATGGTCCATTTGTAGTCCTGCTTAGTCATCATCTTCCTCTTCTTCTTCCTCTTCCTCAAAGCTATCTTCAAAGCCCTCGCTGTCCTCCTGGTCTTCATCCCCCTCTATTGCTGTATCCCACTGTGGGTGATTTTCTGGCACAGGCTTAGCCTCATGAACTTCCAACTATAAAGAAGAATTAAATGTAGACAACAGAAATGTTGATAGACATAACTGATTAAAAAATTTAAAAAAAGTTTTCTTTGACCAAAGCATTTATAAATAACTAGAGGCCAGGTGCATGAATTCGTGTACCAGTGGGGTCCCTCGGCCTGGCCTGCAGGATGGGGCCACACCCGGCTCTCTGACATCCTCCAATGATCCTGCATTACAGAGGGCACAGGCCTAGCGGAGGGGCTCCACTGATGCATGATCGGAGCCAGAGAGGGACACATGAAGTTGGCCAGCCAGGTAGGACAGGACTCCAGGGCATGTCCAGCTCATCTCACTCAATCCCAATTGGCTGGACCCCAGCAGCAAGCTAACCTAGGGAGCATCTGCCCCCTAGTGGTCAGTGCACATCATAGCCAGCAGTTGAGCAACCTCAGCGTATCATTCGCATATTACACTTTGATTGGTTGAATGGACCACCGGACACTTAGCATATTAGGCTCTTCTTATACAGGACTAGATTTTATGGTCATAACTCTAAATTTGAAGTATTCATTTAGAACATTCACTCATCCCAAAAATAAGAAGGTAAGTCTACTAACATGTAAATGTAGGTAAATTTCAAACTGTTTGATAGTTTGATTTTATAAAAGCTATACTATTTATTCTGTGGCATGAAAGATTAATAACTGTGATTCCTGAGCAAGAACAATGAGTAATGTCTTCATGTCTTTTGCTGAGGGGAAAAACTCAAATTTGATTTTCGAAGATGTATTTTGTAGCCTCCAGACCCATGAAGTAAAATTCTACAGCCAAAGGAAAGACATGTGGTACCCTTGTGGGAAAAGAGGTGTGCCTTTACTGGCTGCCTTTACTCTGGGACTCCAATCCACATGAAATGATACTGCAGCACAATCTTCCTAAGCCAACACAATGCTTTCATAAAAACCGGCAGTGAAATAGTAAAGACAAAGGGGAGTGTGGTTCAAATGACATTTACACAGACTATACGCTCTAAAATGCTAAAGAATAAATTACTTTCAAAATTAATAAACAATATTTTTATATACCAATAATGAACCATCAGAAAGGGAAACTAAGAAAACAATCCATTTACAATTGCACACACACACACACACACACACACAAAATAACTAAGAATAAACTTAACTAAAAATGTAAAAGACCTGACTCAGAAAATTATAAGACACTGAAGAAAGAAACTGAAGAAGATACAAATAAGTGAAAGCATATACTATGTCCATAAATAGGAAGAATTAACATCATTAAAATATCCATACTACCCAAAGAAATCTATAGATTCAATGTAATTCCTATCAAGATACCAATGGCATATTTCACAGAACTAGAATTAGTATTCAAAAAAATGAATATGGAACAGCTGTCCAGGAGGAAACTCCTAGTGATGGGGTCTTTAAAGGGTAGCTTTTACTGGTCTATTTATTCTAAACAATTGTTGCCACTTAGAAGTCTCCACTATTAGCTCTTAGTCTCTGTGCTAAATGTTTACATACTTTATTTTGACAATGTTGAACTTTATCTGAGAACACCTTTTGAGAAATTTCCCTTCTTTTGTGTTCTGGGAGATGGCTAAGTGTAAAGGATCTTCTGCCCTCTCAAATGGCAAGGTAGGACCACCTCCATCTTTCCTCATCACCTACATAAAACTTGAGGATGACACCCTTTTGTAATGAGAGCCCTCTCCTTTTGATAAAATGACCTTTTCCCTATTACAGTAACCTAAATAATTTCCTTAAAAAAAAAAATTAATAAACAGGCCAAGAGAATCTGTGGGAAAACACATACCCTTTTTCTAAAGAAAACAGAACCCCATAAAGTTACAGCATATTAAAAGGTATCACTTGCCAAAACTGGTTTGGTTCAGTGGACAGAGAGGGTCAGTCTGTGGACTGAAAGGTCTCAGGTTTGATTCTGGTCAAGGGCATATACCTTGGTTGCGGGCACATCCCCAGTAGGGGACGTGCAAGAGGCAGCTGATCGATGCCTCTCTCTCTCATTGATGTTTCTAACTCTTTATCCCTCTCCCTTCCTCTCTGTAAAAAAACAATAAAATATATTTTTTAAAAAAAGGGTATCACTTAAGTAATTTATAGTCAAGATTCTAAATTATTATAGTAATTTACATCTAAGACGCTAAATTGTTAACACCCCTTTAACTCAACAAATTCGGTTTATTACTGAAAGAATAGTCCATCAAATGTATCATATATGAAGTATTAGATGAATTCTTTTTCCATTACTCTGTTTTAAAACTAGAAATGCTTCCCTAGTATATTAAGCACTTCTTCAAATAAACAACCACATTTACTGAAGAGTCACTATTCTTACCTTCAAAGGTTTTATCTGATCCAAACCCATATAGGAGTCTGATCTCAAAAACACTGTATACTGATAATTTCCAGGCTTGCCTGGTGCAGGAAACTTCAGTTCTACCTGGAAGAAAAATTAGCACTTAAAATCTGTATCTTGAGGAATGGAAAAAACACCACGGCACTTATAAAATTCCTTCACCAGAGTATTTAATAGCTAGGTGTTTACACACCTGACAGCCTAACAAATGCTACAAAAGTTCTAACAACAGATGAAATCCTAACAAATGATACAAAAGTTCTTACAACAGCAAATATGTATATGACACTTATGTCATACATTATATATATTATACAAAAGGAAATAAAATTAGGCAGAATTGATAGGGTTAATTTGTATTGCCATAATTAATTTAAGAAAGTATATTTAAAGCAACGAAGTTCTTTGTTGATCATCACACTCTGACAACTTTAAGAAATGAAGTAGGTAGGGTATAAAAGTAAAATTAATAAAATGCTGAAATAAAAAAGACTTCACCAGAAAGATAATAATTCTTGCCAAATTTACTTATTTCTAAGATAAATGCTGTGAAATAATCCTATCTAATAAAAGAATGATATGCAAATTGATCGTACCTCCGCTACATCCATCAGCCAATCAGGAGCGAGTATTCAAATTAACCCAACCAAGATGGCTGCGGCCATAGATGAACAGAAGGCTTGGGTTTCCCCGATAATGGAAGAAGCCAAGCTTTCCACTCATCCTGGACAGACTAGGCCTCCACTCAAGGCTACAGTTTCAATTATGGGAGATAAATAAATCCCAACAATGGTGGCAGCCATGGAGCTGGAGAGAGCAAGAGGCTTAAGTTGCCCCCATCGATGGAGGAAGCCAAGCTTTCCATACACCCTGGCTGGCCTAGGCCTCCACTAAAGGATACAAAGTTTCAATTATAGAAGATAAATAAATCCCAGATACCAGGGCCTCCACTTGGGTTGCAGGGGGGGGGGGGGGAAGAGGAGGCATGGCCAGCCTGCAAACCACCACAGTCCCCTTACCCAGGCAGCTCCATGCCCAAAGGGAACCCCCACCCTGATCCAGGACATCCTTCAGGGCAAACCAGCTGGCCCCCATTCGTGCACCAGGCCTCTATCCTATCTAATAAAAGATGGCTGCCCAATGTGGACACAAGATGGCTGCCACAAGATGGACAGCAGGGGAGGGAAGTTGGGAGGGACCAAGCCTGTAAGGGAGGGCAGTTGTGGGAGATCAGGCCAGCAGGGAAGGGCAGTTGGGAGGGACCAGGCCTGCAAGGGAGGGTAGTTGGGGGCGATCAAGCCTGCAGGGGAGGGCAGTTAAGGGTAACCAGGCTGGCAGAGGAGGGAAGTTGGGGGTGACCAGGCCTATAGGGAAGGGCAATTGTGGGGGGACCCAGGCCTGCAGGGAGGAGCATTTGGGGTGACCAGGCTGCAGGGGAGTGCAATTAGGGGCAAACAGGCTAGCAGGGGAGGGCAATTAGGGGCAAACAGGCTAGCAGGGGAGTGTTATGGGGGGATCAGGCTGGCAGGCAGAAGCGGTTAGGGGCAATCAGGAAGGCAGGCAGGCAAGCAGTTGGGAGCCAGCAGTCCTGAATTGTGAGAGGGATGTCCAACTGCCTGTTTAGGCTTGATCCTATCGGGCAGTCGGACATCCCTCGAGGGGTCCCAGACTGGAGAGGGAGCAGGCTGGGCTCAGGGACACACACAAACCCCCATGCACAATTTTTCTGCACCATGCCTCTAGTAGAATATATAAATATATTTGTCCCTGCTGTTGGTTCCTGGCACAGAGGTCCTCAAATCCCTATAATTTACTAAGTGACAAGCATATTAGGAGCATCTTTTGTTCTAATATTTACTCTCTGACCCTGGATGGTAAATCCCTTGGAATTTCATAGGTGATCGGAATGTTTTGTTCTAATAAGGTGACTTCTGGTGGACCTAGATAAGAACTAGTCACCAGAAAGACAAGCCATGATTAGAGAAGCTTGAAACTTTCAGTCCTCTACCCCTCTAGAAAAGAGGTGGAAAATGAGTTAATGATCAATCACACCTACATGATGAAGCCTACATAAAAATTCCCAAACAAGAGGTTCAGGGACTTTCTGAGATTGTCAACACATGGAGGTGCTGGGAGAGTGTGTATCAGAAAGAGCATGAAAGTTCCATGCCCCTTCCCATATTCCTTTCTTATGTATCTCTTGCATATGGATGTTCATTTATATTCTTTATCATATTTTTTTAGTAACAAAATGGTACACGTGTTTCCTTGAGTTTGTGAGCCATTCTGGAAAATTACTAAACCCAGGGATGGTCGTGGGATCCTGATTTTTAGCCATTTGGTGAGAAATACAGGTGACAACCTGGGACTTGTGAGTGGCACCTGAAGTGGGAAAGTAGGGAACAGCAGTCTTGTGGGACTGAGCTTAGCCTGTGAGATCTGACACTATCCAGGTAGATAGTGTCAGCATTTAGTTCAACTGTAGGACACTTAGCTGGTATGACAGAGAATTGCTTGGTGTGGGGAATGAACCAACACAACTGTGTCAGAAGTGTTGTGAGGTTAGTAATGTGACTTAGTAAAGCAGAAACAGAGGAGAAGTTGTGTTTTTCCTTTACAAATGCCCAATGCCTTAAAAGGTCAAGAAGATATTTTATTTCCTATCAAATCATAAACTTCAAATACAGAGTTACAAAGTCTTAGAAGTTTCAATTCTATTTGGACAAAGGAAGAATACATATTTAAGATAACATTTGGAATTTCTGGTTATCTGCTTCCAATCTCCAAAATTCAGATTTTGTAGGCAAGATTATATATTACAATACGTCATTAAGCCCCAACTGGGTAGCTCAGTTGGTTAGAGCATTATGAGAATACACCAAGGTTGTGGGTTCGACCTCCTGTCAGGGCACATACAAGAATCAACCAATGAATGCCTAAATAAATGAAACAACAAACTGATGTCTATGTCTCTTTCTCCCTCTTTCTTTCTCTCTAAAAATCAACTTAAAAATTATTTTAAAAATCTTCAAAAATATGCCATAAATACAAACTAGAAAAATATGATGGGAGAATCTTTTTTTTTAATCTCACAGTTTGATCTTCCTAACAACTGAAATACAAAAACATAAAAATCATAAAAAGAAAAATTACTTAATCCCATTATTTAAAAATTCCAAATAAATAAATGGGTAAGTAAATATGTATAATTTTGCTTGGTAAAAACAATCATAATAGTAAAACAAATTGGAGAAAAACATTTGCAATACATATAACAAAGGGCTGTTTTCATAACATTAAAAAAAATTCTAAAACCAATTAAAAGACCAATAACCAGACAAAAAAAGAATAGTCACAGATACAAAATGAAATACAATTCAAACACCCTGATTTTCAATCTTCAGATTCACTCATTAAAACTACACTGAATGCAACCAGCAAAGTAAAAATTGATGCATGCAAGAATCATCAATGTATGCAAAAATGAGTGGATAAGAGATTGCTGAAGAACAGGATAGTCACATGGTACCCACGTACCACCCCCCAGGTTACAAAAAAAAAAAAAAAATAGCTTTCACAAGAGAGAAAAGCTTTAACTAAATGATCAACCATAATATCAGCAAT
>PVJN01033065.1:0-23696 GCA_004026805.1 Lasiurus borealis | reverse complement strand
TTCCAGACTCCCATCTCCTCGTCTATCGGGGACACCAACAGCACCAGCAGCCACGTCTGCCTCCACCCCACACAGCAGCAGAGTGAGCTTTCTGATCAGCACGTCCCTGGACAAACACCTCCACCACCTCCCAGGCTGGTTTCTCTACCCGACCCCAACCCCCACCCGCTCCCCCACAGGATCATTCTCTTTTCTTCCTCCAGCTGACTCCCACTTGTCCTTTAGGGTTCACCTCCTCCTCCAGGAAGCTGTCCTTGACTCTTCAGACGAGGCTAGGACCCCTGTCCATCAGTCTCATGGCTCCTGGTCCTTCTCCTCGGAGGTACTTATCCCAGTTCTAATTAAACAAGTTAGTGATGGCATGAACAGTTCTGACCCTGTCCCTGGAATGTCAGCTCTCTGGAGGCAGGGACACTTAGTCTTTGGTCACTGCTATCCCCCAGCACCTAGCTGAGCCTGATCCAGAGAGGGTGCTTGATAAACATGTTCAGACTGAATAAATAAATTCACGGGCATTGCATGGGACTCCGATAACAATTATTATGATGGAGCATCTTGGAAATGAGTTATGTCAGTTTCATGCCCACGTTAACCACGTGAGTACATTACAATTACTCATCCCCACTTTACAGATGAAAAAAATCAAGCCTCAGAGAGGGCAACTAACTTGTCCAGGGTCACACAGCTAGAAAATATACATATTCTTCATCAGGGAACCCGGGGACCCAGGTGAATCAGACATGGTCCCTGCCCTCAGGAAGCTCCCGGTCTCGTGAGAGAGGCAGGCACAGGGGGTGCATCGGGCCTTGGAGAGAAGGGGTGGAGGGCCCGGCCTGGGGGGGTAGCAGCAGCTTCTGAGAAGGTGCCCGGAGAACGGGCTGTGAATGTCCCCTCACAGACAAGGACAAACAGGGGCAACGTGGGCATCGGGAGGTGGGCAGGAAAGGGAAGACCTTTTATCCTGCCGCCTCAGGGGGACCTGCTGGCCCTGCCAAATAGAAGGGCCGAGCACTCTCCGGACCACGTGCAGCTCCTTCTAGAAGAAAGCCACTCCCAGGCGCGGGGCGGACGCGCAGGCATCCAGGCTGGGGAGCCAGACGTGCATCAGGCGGCTGTAACCCCCAGGGCCCGGGCGGGCCTGAGCACAGAGACTTCAGCCACAGCCACTCCCAGCCCCCACACTCATTAAAGATGTTTTTGTTTATATGCCTCATACCATCAACAGGCGTGTTGGGCAAGAGAAATGCTCCCCAGTGAGACATTCAAGACCAAGAAAATGAAAATGCTCAGCACAGGGAGAGGCCTCACGGCCGTGATGGAGCCCGGGAGGTGGCAGGACTGCGAGGCGCCAGGCGCAGGGCCTGCTGCTTACTCCATCACGGGACCCTCGCTGCTGCCCTCTGGGACAATGTGCAGAAATGCTGGCAGAGGCCGCCCGGGCACGGGAGGGAGGCAGCACTCACACTTGGGCTCTCGGAGCCTGGCGCGGGCGTCTGGAACCCAGCGGGGGCCTGAGACTGTCAGGGCCAGTCCTTCCTCCTCCTTCCCCCTCGGTGTCCTTTCTAACTAAAAGCTCCAGGCTGGCCGAGACCGGTTTGGCTCAGTGGATAGAGCGTCGGCCTGCGGACTGAAAGGTCCCAGGTTTGATTCCGGTTGGGGGCATGTACCTTGCTTGCGGGCACATCTCCATTGTGGGGCGTGCAGGAGGCGGCTGATTGATGCCTCTCTCTCATGGATGTTCTGACTTTCTCTCTCCCTTCCTCTCTGTAAAAAAATCAATAAAATATATTTAAAAAATAAAAATAAAAATAAAAATAAAAGCTCCAGGCTGACCCCAGCACTCTCTCCTGCTCTACTCTCAGGACAGAAAGGTGTGCACAAAACAGGGCACATGTGGGTGGGGTGTCATCCCCACTCCACAGGGAGGAAGACGGGGGGCCCACTGAGGGGCCAGGGGCTGCCTGAGGGCACAGAGCGATGGGGAGTCCAAGCTGAGAACACTGGCCTGGCCACTACCCGCTGCTCGCTGCTCGGCTCCTCTTGCTCTGAAAGCCCTGGGCTGCGTGGGAATGGGGGAGGGAACACGGAGGGGGAAGGGGGGTGTGGAGGAGGAAGAAGAGCCCTCACAGGGCACGGGGAGGGCCTGCTGGGGCAGCGGGAGGATCATTAGCCGAAGCTAGGGCTTGGCTCCAAGCCCTCTGCGGTGCAAGAAGCATCTAATAAGGCTCCAGGGCCTAGAGACCTGGAGTCAGGGGTCCCTCGGGCCTCCTTCCCCCTTCTGCAGCACAGCCACTGGGTCAGGCAGAGGGTGGGCCGCCCGCCAGTCTCTCCCGCTCCCCCGCTCCCCCGCTCCCCCGCTCCCCCGCTCCCCCGCTCTGTTGTCTGCTGGGGTGCCAAGCCAGGGGCATAAGACTGTCCGGGAAGGGCAGGCACTTCACAGGCACATAAACTCAGCTCCCTTCCTGACAACATCAGATGGAACCCCAAATCAAGGCAGAAAAACCCGGAGCCACATCAAAGGGTTCCGGACCAACTTGAAGAGGCTCCAACCCGAGCAGCAATCAGGATAACAACTGCGACAGATGAAAACACGCCAGATACATCCACATCCATGAGATCACAATGAAACACAAACCATTAGTCACTCCCCGAGGAGGGCAGGGAACCAACTCATGCTCTTGAGCTTGGAAAATTAAGGGACAGAATGAGAGGTTTGTCCTGCCTTTTGCGCACAAACTACCACAGGGGGCCCGAGAGCCCACGAAGAGAGGCTGACATCTGGAGATGAATCCCCGCTAAGACATGAGAGAGGCAGGAGAGTATCCGACGCTGGCTATTTGTGCATCCACTGGATTTAGGAAACCACGGCTTCTAACATCACAGAACAGAGCAGCCACCACCCGTGAGGCGGTGTGCCTAATGGAATGTGAGTCTCAACCTCATCGAGCCTCCGGAGCTAAGTCCCGGGCACCGAGAACGTGTTCAACGACACCACGAAAACAAAGCCAGCCAATCCAGATAGAGCAGCCCCTCCCCCCTCCCCCAACCCCGGGCCTTCGCCTCCTCGCAGGGTACATTCCAAGACCCCGGTGGATGTCTGAAGCCGCAGCTAGTACCAAGCCCCACACACATACCTAGGATAAAGCTCAAGTTATAACTCAGGCAGAGTCAGATATCAGTTTGGGAAAGTTTGTGCTTAGTAACTGTAAACTCTATTTTCCCTGTGTCATTTCCCCCTTTACATGTACACCTACGATTAAGCGCAATGTAGACATTAGGCACAGTTAGGAGACAAGCACGTTGATGCTGCGACCCTTGGCGTGATAAACGAGATGCTGCTAAGCGACGAATAGAGGATTACGCTAAGCGATGAACAGAGGACACCGCTAAGGACGAACAGCGCTTACCCCCGAGAGGATGCCTAGGACAGAGGGAGGACTCACGTCCAGGCGGGAGGGAGGGGACAAGAGCTCATCATGCTACTCAGAACAACGCACAATTTAAAACTTGTGAACTGTTTATTTCTGGAATTTCCCGTTTCATATTTTCGGGCCACGGTTGGCCGTAGGTAACTGAAATGGCAGAAAGCAAAACTGCAGACCAGGGGCCCCTGCTGCTGGGCTCGGCACAGCACCGAGGCTCTTCAGCAAACAAGGACAAGGAAGACACGAAATGGTGAAGTGGGAGCAGCCAGGTGCAGCGCCGGACCGTGGTTCTCATCGAACAAACCTACACACACGTTTATGGCACAGATTGTACATCAGAAGATTTCCTGGATACTTGATATTAAAAAATTAGTGTAAAGTTTAGTTGTGTTAATATTATTACTGTGAGGGTTGTTTTATTTGAAACATGTCATTATCATTCAGAAATGCATCCAGAAATATAATGATACTAGAAGCCCGTGCACGAATTCATGCACAAGTGGGCTCCTTGGCCTGGCCAGCGATTGGGGCCGATTGGGGCAGCTGGGGTTAGCGACAGCAGGAGGTTGGCTGGCCATGAGAGGTTGGCTGTGAGAGCACACTGACCACAAGGGGGCAGCTCCTGTGTTGAGTGTCTGCCCCCTGGTGGTCAGTGCACATCAGCTGGTTATCCGGTCCTAATGGTTGCATAGGCTTTTATATATAGAGGTGTTGCCTGGGGGGAAGGGTGGAGAGGAAAGGGAGGAGCCTTGACTTGACCATTGTTGAAGCAGAGGGATGGGTTCAGGCAGCTCAATAGGCTGACTCTCTCTTGTTGGCTGACCAAGGTTGGAATGCCCCCCTCACTGGGGACGCCGGCTCCCTGGCCAGGCATGCAAAGCCTCTGAGGGGCGGCTGTGCTGACTCTCTCAACCTCACCCCTGAATCCCCACAGAATCCCCACCCTGTGAGGCACAGCCACCTCAGCTACGCATGGGTGGCTCCCTGCAGGCAACCGCCGTGTTCCCTGTCCCTCGGGGATAGCTGAGCTGCACTTGGCGGGGCCTCCTGACCTCACACTCCCCTCGGACACCACTGGGCAGCTCCTCCTCCTCCTTCCCTGCTCCCTGAGGTGGAGGTGGGGAGTCCGGGAGGGCAGGGCGTGCCTCACTCATGCCAGGATCCCCAGCACCCAGCGCAGGGCCTGCCCAGCTCCACCGCTGGCTGAGAGGACAACCCCCAGGCGCCAGCTTCTGCAAGGCCCTGGCTGGCCAGGGACCTGGAACCCGCTAGGGGACAGTCACCAGCTGCGGTGCCTGGCAGGGACTGGAGTTCGGACTAGACCACCTTTCTGGTGTCCACACCTACCTGCCCCTCCTCCGGGACAGTGGTGGGACCTGAGGTGGATGATGGCTTGGGAGGTGCTGCGTGAACTGTGGAGGGCTGGGCACCTGTGAAGGGCCCTCCCTATGGTGGAGGGAGTGTATGGTGGAGGGAGTGTGTGGTGGAGGGAGTGTGTGGTGGAGGGAGTGTGTAGTGCACGCACGCAATTCACAAACCTCGGGGGTGGGAGGGAGCCAAGGTGACCCAGTCAGCCTCCCCCACTCCCCCCCACAAAGGAGAAAGGCAAACCTCCCAACAGCCCCTGTGCGATGAGGAAAGGGAGGCCTGTGGAGTCGGGGCTCTCACTTGGCCTGACCAGGCAGCGAGGTAAAAACTGTGTGGGGATTGGAGCCCCCCTCACACCCTGGGAACCCCATTAACCAGCAATCACTGCAGAATCCCTCAAAAACCGCTGGACCCCACTAACGCAGTGGTCAGCAAACTCTTTAGTTAACAGAGCCAAATATCAACAGGACAACGATTGAAATTTCTTTTTGAGAGCCAAATTTTTTTAACTTAAACTTCTAAACAGACTCGCTCAGCTCATGTCATTTTGTGGAAGAGCCACACTTAAGGGGCCAAAGAGCCGCATGTGGCTCGAGAACCGCGGTTTGCGGACCACTGCACTAACGGGGGCGCTGTGTGTCCCCAGCCCTTGGATGCTCCCAGGATTTTCTCTGTGGACCCAAGTGGCTGGGCTCAAATCCTGCTGGGCAGGGCTGACGTGGACTCGCACTGGTGTGGGCCAGAGCTCTGCGGAGGGCTCTGAGGGACAACAGGGATGTGAGACCTGGCCGGGGGAACCTTTCAAAGCAGGGCTTGTTTGCAAGCCAAACCCCAAGCAGGGGCTCTGGAGAGGGTCTGACCTTGGCCTCTGGGAAGGAACTAGCCTTGCCCAAGACTGGGCCCTCGGGAGGTGGAGGCATCGCCACTGCTCATCCTGGCAAGGGGGGCAGGGGGGTGCAGTGTCATGGAGTCAAAGGCCACAGCCCCGGAGTCTGGCCCCCTGCCTTCTGTGCTTCAGGGCCGGCTGCTTCCTCCTTTAGGCCTCGGTCTCTGCTCCAGGATGGAGTGAGCTGGAGAGGGCAAGGGACAGAGCTCGGAGGACGGGTAGGATGGGGAACTGGGGATGTGAAATACCAGTCTTGCAGGGCCACAGGCAGGGTGGAAGGGACTTCACAGAAGCAGCTTGCCCCCTCCAGGGAGGCTGGGGCTAGGAGCTGCCTGAGGACAGGCAGCAAACTGATGACAAGTTTGGGTGAAACCTGGGCACAGGACTAACCCACGCCTAGCTACTCCCCTCTCCCACCTGCAGCCACCCAGCCTGCCTGCCAGGTTGGGCACAGCTTGGTGCAACCCACCCATCCCTCTGGGCCCCTGAAGAGAATGCCGTCAGGGCACTGGTTCCGGGCGAGAGTCGGGAGACCTGGTTCTAAATTCCTTCCTGCTGCCTGACCACTCGGGCCTCGGCCCAGCAAGCAGCAGGAGGGGAGTCGGGAGTGTGGGAGAAGCCTGGGGAGGGGTGCTCTGGGCTGTGAGGGGACGGGGCTAAGGCAGAGCTCCTGAGGGGAGGGTGGCTCACGGCGAGAGACTGCACAGCATGGAGGCCGGGCTCACAGGCTTTATTGGGGCCACACACAGGGCAGGGTGGGGTACAGGAAGTCAGGGTGCAAAAGAGGGTCCCCAGAGCTGCAGAAGAGGGCAAGCAAAGAGGCAGGGGACAGGGCCAGCCCTAGGTGCCTGGCCTCCCCCAATAGCAAAGCAGGTGATGCCAGGACTTGAAGCACATTCTAAACAGGCAGAGCTGAGGGAGGGACTGTAGCCCACACCACACCCAGTCTCCCACCCGAAGAATCCAGACTTCCACCCACACCTCCAAGATGGGGGCCCATCTGCCAGAAGCCCCAACTTCCACCCACACCTCCAAGGTGGGGACCCACCTGCCGGCAGCCCCAACTTCCACCCACACCTCCAAAGTGGGGGCCCACCTGCCAGCAGCCCCGGCCAGTGGGGATGGCTCTGACCTGCTCTCTCAGTGCGTCTGTTCCCAGGACTGTGAACCAAATGGCTCCACTCTGTGAGGGAAATTCACGGCCTGTCTCTGCAAAGCCAGGGCTGGTGGTGGCAGGGTGTTGGGGGCACTTTCTGAGGTGGCCCCGGCTGAGGCCAGGCGGGTCAGGCCCCTCCTTCCCAGGGGCTCACTGGGCCTGTGCTGGGCGTGAGGCTAGTGGAGTGGAGCTGAGCCTGCTGATAATGGCGGCTCAGGGTCCCTGTTTGGTGGGTGGTTGTGCCAGTGACCCCGGAGGCCGGTGTCCTCCCAGCACAGCACGCGGCCCCTGCAGCCCGCTCCTGACCATCGGCCATCACCACTGCTCTCGCAGGCTGGCCCCACCCCTCAGCTCCACCAAAGATGCCAGAGAGGGCACACAGGTGGCACACTCCCCTCCTCTGGCCAGCGAGCTGGGCACACCGGAGCCCTCAGAACCTACCATCCCAGCACCAGGGCTCTGGACCCCTCCACCCAGCTCCCCCGGGCAGAGGGACACCCCTGTCCTACACTGTTCCCCCTTCACTGTAGGAGCCTCAGAGCCTCCCAGCTCAGGAGCCCATCTCAAGTCAGGTCTGACCACAGGGCAGGCGTAGACTCTAGACTATACCCAGATCCAGGTAGCAGTTCTCTCTCAGTGTAGAGATAGACAGATAGGTACATCTCTACATGACTTCTATGCTCCCTCACTTCTCCCTCCCAAAGTCATTCTCAGAGGAGCGAGAAGGTTGGCCGCACAGCCTCCAGCGTGCCAGCCAGTCCTCACGCCCAATGTCCTGAGGGCCCAGGGGCTCACACGGGGCCCATGCCAGGAGCAGCGCCCTCCTGGATGTGGACGGACGGACGGGCAGCAGATGCCTGTTTGCTGGGTCCCCCAAGGAGCCGCTCTGCCTTCTCCGTCTCCCCATCTGCGGAGGAAGCGATGGCTGGTTCTCTGGATCCCTGCCGGTGTCTGTCTCTCTCTGGCCTCCCTCAGTCTCTCTCCCGACAGTGAGGCCCAGAGAAGGCAGGTGTCCCACGGACGCTCCATCTTCGCGCGCTAGCCCCAGCCTGGCCTCCGGGTCTACAGTAGCACCGGCAGCTGCAGCCAGTTCAGCTTCTAGACTACGGCGCCTTCGCATCTTCCTCCCTGAGCAGGAATCGCCGGCACCGGGCAAGGAGGAGGAAGGACACGGGCCTGGGGGTCCCGGCCAAGCTGAGCATAGCGACTAGAAACAGGTCCCCAGGTACACATCTGGGGGCAGGCGCAGGGGGCAGGGGAGTGGGCGAGAGGAGGGGGCCGCCAGGAGCCGCGCCTCAGAGCTGGTTGAAGACCACGGAGGCCTGGAGGTTGGCCGGCTCCATGCCCTCGCCGAAGGTGATGAGGAAGTACATGACCTTGCGGATCTTGGCCAGCTCGGACAGGCGCTCCCCGAACTCCAGGGCGTCGGCCTCGTTCCAGTCCACGGCCTCGGAGCCTTCCATGCGCCAGAAGATGGCGGCGGGTTCCAGCAGCTGGCGCGTCATGAGGTTGGTGAGGTCGGGCGTCCAGTTCTGGGAGGTGCCCGTGATGGTGACCTTGCCCGGCTTGTCCAGCTGGACGTCCCAGCGCTCAAACTGCAGCTTCTGCTGCTGCACGAAGTCCAGGCGGTACACGAACTCCGCCGGCCGCAGCAGCTTCTCCCCGTCCTGGCGCTTCTCCCCGCGCTGCTTCAGGCTCTCCACGCGCAGCCGCATCTGCTTGGTCAGGGCCTCGTCCGGGGCCAGCGGCATGCTGATCTGCGGCTGCTTCGGCCCGTCCTCTGCCATGGCCCGCGTGCTGCTGCTGCTGCTGCTGCCGCCTCTGCCACCGCCCAGGAGCTGAGTGGGCTGGGGCATCCCGGCCCGGGCAGGAGGCCACCGGGAGGGGCCCGCCCACCCTCCTCTCCTCCCCCCTCCTCCTCTCCCCTCTTGGCTACTGGGCCTTCCCAGCTCCACCCAGTCCTCAAAATGGAGGGTGAATGCGGGCGGGAGGCCCCAAATGCCTCCTTCCCGCTCCTGGAAGAAGCCGTACTGGAGGCACTGCGGGCGGCAGGCGGGTGGCAGGCTCCTCGGGGACCAGTCGCTGATGTCAATTGCTGTGGCAACCTCCCTGGCTACCAGCATGGGCTGGGAGCGGCTTGCTTGTTTGTGAAGAAGGGAGCACGGAGGCAGGGCAATAAGGCGGGGGGAGGGCGGTGCAGGTGCTCACGGGAGGCAGGACAAGCCGGGAAGACCCCGGCAGGAAGGTGGGGCAACAGGACCAGAGGGCCCGCTGATTTGAGATCTGAAGGCACCCACGCCAAGCCTAGAAGCCATCCTTGCCTCAGCCTCTCCCTCATACCCACTCACCAAGGCCCCTCAATTCTGCCTCCCAGATGCCCCGAGAGCCTTCCCCACCATACCCTCTGCCAGGGCTCCGGCCTGGCCACCGTCTCTCACCAATACCTGGGTCCTCAAGCTTTACTGTAGGCCTCAGGACCCAGAGTTCCTGATTTAACAGATCTCGCTGGGCCTGGCATTGGCCTGTCCCCAGCTGCCACCATTGGCGGGGGCTTGTGCTCAGGAATCACTGCCCTGGATGATCCCTGACTCGGGCCCGGCCTCAGCCCTGCACGGGGCAGCCACATACCCAGGTTTCCCTCCTCCGGGACTCTCACCTCTGGTTCTGCCTGTACCGACCCCCCGCTTCCCCGGGACCCTGAGGCAGGGGAGGAATCTGACAAACCCTGCACCCCCCTGTGCCTGAGGTGGAGCCGGGGGCTGAGCCTGGACATGGGGGCAAAAGGGAGAACTGGATGTGTGAGTGCCGTTGGGGTGGGGCAAGGCAACTGCTGCCCGGACCTCCACGCAGAGGAGAGGACAGAGGCCCTGCCCCCGCGGCACAGTCCGGGGCCTGGGGGACCATGAGCACTGTCACTGGCTAGCGGGGGCCAAGTCAGCAGGTGGGATCTCGAGCCACCTGAACAGCCGAGGACAGAGCACCTGGTCGGTCAGCCCTGGGGTCCCTCTAGGAGCTGCTGGCAGCAATCCCCCCAGGGTATGTGAGAGAGCCACACAAGGGGGACTGACTCCGTCTGACCCTCACAGCACCGCCTAGTTTGCAGCTGGCGGAGCAGAGGAGGAACAACGTGGCTGGGGCATTGCTATGGGGGAGGGGCTTCTCTCTCCTTCCAGAAGGAGAGCTCTTTCTCTCCTCCCTGGCTTTTGAGTTGGACGTTTGCCTAGTTTTTGTCTGTCTCTCCACTAGACCACATCTGTCTGGTCCATCCCTCTAGGCCAGCACCTGGCAGGGCCCGCCACAGAGGAGGCCCTCAGAAAGTGCTTGCTGAATGAATGGACGGACGGACGGACGGACAGACAGATGGATGGATGGTGAGGGAAGAGTTGATGTGACGGACCACAGGGCCCGAAACCAAGGACAACAACAAGGAGATGAACAGATGGGAAGAGAGTACATGGTCAAAAATGTGGTGTAGGGACAGGAGTGCTCATTAGGGTGAAGGAGTGAGGGGGTGCCTGGAAAGGGAGGCCAGGGAGACGGCTCCTTCCGCTGAAGACCTGCAGGGAGAACAGGTCCAGGCACAGGCTGTGGCCACCATGGCAACGGGAGATCCAGGGCGCTGATGGTGAAGGCTGATGGAGAGCTTATCAAGAACGGAGGCTGGGGTGACGAGGGTAGGGTGTCAGCACAGGGCACAGTAATCCGGGGTCACGGCAGGACTGTGGATGGATGGGGTGGGAAAGGCTGGGAAATTGGAGGCACCACGGCCTTGGTGCCTGGGCAGGAGGCCATGGGAGCTGGTTGGCAGGGGCTGGCGGTAAGATGGGCTGGGCTGGCGGGAGGGTTGGGAGGAGAAGGGCATGAGCCTGTAGGGGTTTACATGGGGCGGGTCTGGGCTGGAGCAGCACTGAGAGCAGAGAATGCCACCCTCTCTGAACCTGCAGGGCATGGGGGCAGGTGTTCAGCTTCTGCTGATGGGGATTCAGGGGCCACAGGACCCCAGGGAGAGCCTGGCCTCGGCCTGGGCGGAGGGAGGAGGCTGAGGTGGAAGCAGGATTTGGACCACACAGACAGACAGAGAGAGGGAGGGAGGGGCCCGTGAGGGCCAGGGGAGTCAGGAAGGGAAGGCCAGAGGCAGGATGGGGAGGCTGGAGGGTGCAGGTGGGACTGGGCGCTGCCGCCCACAGGCCTCCGCTCAGCCACCGGCCGCCTTGAGAGGCCCCTCCCGAGGCTGCACCTAGGAATGCAGCAGGCCCTGATGGCTGAGAGCGGTGCAGAGCCGGGCTGTCTTTTG
Source organism: Lasiurus borealis (assembly GCA_004026805.1). Lineage (NCBI taxonomy): Eukaryota > Metazoa > Chordata > Mammalia > Chiroptera > Vespertilionidae > Lasiurus > Lasiurus borealis. The sequence continues at coordinate 12,567 of PVJN01033065.1, read as the reverse complement.
GTTCCATTTAAAAGTTTCCATCCCACACCTGCCCCTGTTGTATGAGAGTTCATCCACCACATGTTCATGGGGCACCGACTATGCCTCAGCACCAGGGACAGAAGATCTGAAAAAATACAAAGTTATGAAAGGTTTTCTTTACCTAGAAACAACCAGGCTTAAGGTGGGAAAGAAGCTGAACACCTGCCCCCAGGCCCTGCAGGTTCAGAGGGTGGGAGTTCTCTGCTCCACCTCAGGCACAGGGGGTGCAGGGTTTGTCAGATTCCTCGCCTGCCTCAGGCTTCCTGGAGAAACAGAGGGTCGGTACAGGCTGAACCAGAGGAGGGAAACCTGGGCACGTGGCTGCCTGTGCAGGGCTGAGGCAGGGCCTGAGCACAGGAACCGTCCAGGGCAGTGATTCCCCAACCACAAACTTGCTCCAAACTTGCATGTGTGGTTGCAAAAATATGTATTTAAAAACAAAACAAATAAATACCTCTTTAACCCCAAATGGAAAAAGACCAGAAGGAAATATAGAGAACCTTAAGCCTGGTTGTTTCTAGGTAAAGAAGACGTTCCGTAACTTTGTATTTTTTCAAATCTTCTGTCCCTGGTGCTGAGGCATAGTCGGTGCCCCATGAACATGTGGTGGACGAACTGCTCATACAACCGGGGCAGGTGTGGGATGGAAACCTTTAAATGGAACCAAAAGACAGCCCGGCTCTGCACCCGCTCTCAGCCATCAGGGCCTGCTCTTACCGGGACTGCCCTTCTGCGGCTTCCTCTGGCCGGGCACCGGACGCTCGGAGCAGGGACTAGGCCTGCCCTCAGGCCCCGGGCTTTGCCAGGCTCTGGGGGAGGGGCTGGCACATGCTGCACCCCACTGACTTGTGGTCCCCACAAAGTCCATGCCCTGGCCCCAAGGAATGGGCAGTCAAGGTTGGGAGGACATAATGCCCCCACAAGGGATCCCATGTGGGGGAGTCTCACGGTCAAGATTTGTCCCGCAGAACAGAGAAATGGGTGAGAGCGCAGAGGAGGGACAGGGAGGCATTTAACACATGCAAATTGCCTCTTATGCCATGGGCTTAACCTATACTCTCCCCTCTCCCCACCACACACACACACACACACACACACACACACACACACATACACAGGCTCCCTTAATTATCCCACAACCCTGAAGACTGGAAAGGTCAGGTTTACGCTGAGGCCAAGAGAAGGAAGGCGACCTGCACAAGGTCTCATGACTAGCAAGAGACCCGGTCGGATTGAAACCCAGGCCTGGCTGGCTTCCAGTCATTGTGCCTCAGGCTTCATCAAGAGCCGAGGTAACGGCCTGGCATCCTGGAGAAGGGGCATGTGTGTCCAGGGCGTGGCCAGCCCGCATCGGAGGCTCAGCATCCCCAGAATGAGGTGAGTGGGGAAGCATGGGTGCAGGTCAGGCTGAGCAGCACCCCCCCCTATTCCGTGGAGAAAACAGGGTGGAGCAGGGGAGGCCCTGCCGGGCAACAGGCCCAGAGGTGAGGGGTGACAACAAACAGGGCCTGTCAGCAGGGACAGGAGGGCGGGAAGGCGCGTAATGAGCTCCCCCAGGGCCTCCTCTCTCCTCCCAGACCCAGGGCTGGCCCCGTGGCTCCAGGAGGCAGGGAGCAATTAGTCCCAAACACCCCTCCAGTCACAGCCCCGGGGCACGAGGCCCTGGACCTCAGCCTCCGGCCCTCGGAGCCTCCAGCCAGGCCAGGAGCCCCAGCCTCTGCAGGAGGAACCTCGGCGGAGACAAACAGCTCTGCGCGGCCACACACCATCAATGACAGGTTCTGGGCCCCTTTCCCACACCGAGAGGAGCAGCTGCACCAGGGCCCAGGGCAGGAGCAAGCCGAGGTTCCCCCCTGCAGATGACCAGAGCCAGCTCCCCAGGGGGGCGGGGGACACAGCAGGCCGGCTCCGCCCACAGAAGGCCCCAGGATGCCTACGGCAGCAAGGACGGCGGTAGCTGGGCCAACCATGACAGGGGAGGGTGGGAAGTGCCAGGCCAGCACTACAGGAATCCCAGGAGCCACCTCCATCCCCAGACTAGTCCTGACCGAGGGTGGAGGGTGGGGCTCAAAGGCAGAGGGGCCTTCCTTGTTCTGGGATCAGAAAGGGGGTTGGAGCCCCGAGAACGGCACTACCTGCAAAAACAGTGCAAGGCTCAACCCTCTCTAGGCCTTGAGGCCCATAAATGCAACGATCCCACATGTGGCTCTCGGACACCCCAAGAGCACCCATGTCTGTGGGCTAAACCAGTGGCCTTTGCGAGGGCCTTACAGCCCGAAGCCACCCTGTCCCCACAGGACCATCAGGGCCGGGCTCCGGGGATGCCGGCTCCGGGATGGCTGTGAGGAGGCAGGCACACGCCCTTCAGGAGACATGACAGCAGGGCCCCACCCGTCCCAGCCTCAGCGGAAGGCACATCATCAGAAGTCCCTCTGATGGCGGAGGGACATCTCAGGAGATGAGAACATACTCTCTGCTCTGATGGTATGGGAAACAATTCCCCGGTAAGCTATGGATATTAGTGGTCCTAACACTGGTACCGCAGCCACCGATCACAGAGCGCTGCACCAGGCCTCCCTCACCCTCACAATTCCCCGACAGGGAGCACCCGATAACCGGCTTTTCACGCAGCCAAATGGTGAGCCTGAGGCTCGCACCCGAGCTTGGAAGACTGAGATGCCCTCCAGGAAGAGCAGAAAGGGCAGGGATGAGAAAGAGGCAAGGACTAGTATTTGTTGGCTTGGGACCTCAGGAGGCAATCCCCTCCCCGTTGATAATTCTTTGAAGAGCACAAGCCCCGCCTCTTCTCCAGCTTCCAGGCCTCCCCGGGAGAGGAGGCGGAGGTAAGGGCTGCACTGCCGACTGCTGCCACCAGAGGGCGAAGCGTAAGGACCAGCGCCCATGTTTTCCAACCCAAACCCTCTGGCACTGGTCCAGAGAGCATCAGCAGCTGGGAACCATGAATCATGGATCACTCCCCCTAACCGGTGAGTGAACTGAGGCCCAGAGAAGGACACGGCTGGGCGTATCTCACCGCAAGTACTGGCAGGGGTCTCCTGAGCCCCAGCGAGCGGGCTCTCCACCCTGCACACGGGTCAGGCAGCTTCCACATTTCCCAAGACCATGTTCGGCCAAACAGCCAGGGACACTGTGGGCCCCACAGTGGGTGGAAACGCATCCGAATCCCGGTGGGAGCATATTCACAGCAGCTGCCCAGGGACCTTAGGCTGGCAGGGGAGGGAAGGCGGTCTAACACTCAGCCGACCATGCTGGAGAGCCTGGCATCACCTCCCTCCCACCCCATCCCAGGACACCCCCCCAGAAAGCCACCCCTGCATGTTCTGGCTGCACCACCTCCCACTGCAGATCAGTGAGGACCCAGGCAGAGCTCCCTTTCCCCAGCTACCCCCGCCCCACCCCAGGCCTCACCTTTTGCCACAGCGACTCCCGGGAGGCGAGCGATGAGCAGGCTGCCACAAACCAGCAGTTGCCCACCTGGCCCTGGTGCAGGTCGTGGGAGCTGATGCCGTCCACAAAGAGGCGGGGGTCCTCGCAGATGTCCTGGGGGGAAGTCAGTGTAAGATTCGCCTGTCTCCCCCTGCAGGCTGGCTCCACCCCCCTACCTCCCACCCCCCGCTCCCCGCATGGCCAGTGGGTTTCCCCAAACCAGCTTCCCCCAGTGCTCCCTGGAGGCCCCTCCCCTTCCCCTGGTTGAAGAACTCTGTTTGCTGCCAAGGGCTGTGGAAGGACCTCGGGGGCTGGACCCTGGGCCACCACCTTCCTCCTGCCCTGAGTCTTCCCTGCCCAGCACGTCCTCCTCCAGCACCGGCAGCCCTCACATGCCCACTGTCATGAAGCAGGGTGAGGGCACCGGGGGAACACACCAAGAGGGCATGTGACCAGTGCATTAGGGTGGGAGAAGCAGGAGCTGACGTGATCCAACATGCCCCCAGCCTGACCCTCACTCTGCCTCAGAAGTGTGGCATTGGCCATTCCCTTTTACAGATGAGGAATGAGGCTCAGAGAGGGGCAGCGACTTGTCAAGGGCACACAGCAAGCAAAGGCCAAACAGAACTGAGCCAACACCCCCAGAGTCCCGAGGCCACCTCAGGCCCACCCTCCTCAGCCATCAGAACCTTCACTCGCACAGGGCTCACCGGGAGTGCATGCTCCCCCAGGAGGCCTGGCTAAAGTGGGTGGTGGTGTGAGGTAAACACTAAGACAGACCTTCCCCGAGCCAGGCACCCTGCTGGCACCGTAATCAGTCCTCCCCATGATCCTTAGAGGCGGGGCCTGCGCTCACTTTATAGATGAGCACACAGTGGCCCAGGAAGTGGCACAATGCCCAGCACACGGCACCGGCCCGCCTCCACTTCAGCAGGTGAACTCTGGAGCGAGCTCAACCACAAGAGCTATCTAAGTCCTACCCAAATCAGCCAGCAGAGGGTTCCAGAGTCAGGAAGTCAGAAGTCAAAGTCTTGATCCCCACTTATTTACCATTGGCTGTGCGACTCTGGGCCACTGGCTCACCCTCTCTGAGCCCCTGCTTCTGGCCCTGTGCAAAGGAGGTAGGGAGAAATGGGGCAAGGGGCTAACCCTTCCCACTAAGGTGCTGGGAGCCCTGTTGCCACCTCTGCCTGGGAAGCGGGGTGCTTTGCAGGGCCAGATAAGAGGGCCATAACTCCCCTGAGGACTGAGTGGCTCCAGATGGGGCATCAGAGTGCCCCGTTCAGGGACCAGCTGCAAGGAGGCTCTCCCAGAGCAGAGGTGGCAGGAGTGTTGCCCCAGGTCGTAGGAACCCAGGTCACCCGGAAATCTCACCTCCCTTCCTGCCTCCTTATCTTATCTCCCAGGCAGCACTCTGAGCCCGGCTCCCTGGGGTCCAGAAGGGCCAGCAGGACGAGGGGGAGGGGGGCTTCCTATCTGGATGACCGCAGCACCGCAGCCACAGCCACGGGAGGAGACACTGCGGCCTGGCGTCTGCAGGGCCTGCGCAGAGGGGACTTCGCAGGCGCTCCTCCCCCCCGGTCAGACCCTCCCAGCCAGTGCCCTGGACAGAGACACGGCTGCCCGCTCCGCAGGAGGACCGGAGGCCCAGGAGGAGACCGTGATGCTCAAGTCACGAGCCAAGTCAGTGGACCCACGGGACAGAACCCGGTCTGCTGGGCTGCCCACGAGGAACTCTCCTCCCCACAGAGCCACAAACGGTCTCGGCCTGGCCCTGCCCCTCCCCGGAACAGGGCTCTGGCTGCAGACTTTCTTGGAGAAAGAGAGGAGGGGGGGGGGGGCAGGAGGCCTGGGTTCCAGGCCCAGCATTGCCCTGACTCGCTATAGCAGAAAGGGGTCTGGGGCAAATCCACCAGCCCGGAGGGAGCAGAGAGGAGGTGGAGGTCCGGAGTGTGCCCACTGCTGGGAGAGTCCGGATTCGCCAGCTCTCACCTCGAGAAACCACCTGAAGGTGGCAGCGCTGGGCCCCGAGGCCATCGCGGGCACCCTGAATGGAACAATCACCGGAAGTGCTCACACTGACTGGGGGCCTGCTCAGAACAGCCTGGCGAGAGGGGGGCCGTTAACATCTCCACTTGACAGACAGAAAACCAAGGCACAGAGCGGTTAATTCACTTGCTCAGAGCCACACGGGAAGAGGCGAACGGAGAGTCCAACTCTGGCCGGCATCTCCGGAGCCTGCAGGTGGGCTGGGATTTATGAGGGACAACGCCACCTTCCACCACTGCATTGTCCCCTGCACGTGTCCTTGGCCTAGCTCAGGGGGGGCCCCTCTATAGCAATGAGACCCAGGGGTCAGGGGCACCCCATACCCCCACCCTCACCACCACAGGGCCAGGCTGCCCGAGGAGAGTGTTTGTCCTTCCACCTGCCCTGGGCCATCAGCGAGGCACAGACACAGAGCCGGACAGGGAGGCCCCAGCCCCCACGCAGGGCCCTTGAGAAGGAGGATCCCAGACTGTCACCCCCCACGTGAGCATAGCGGTGGCAGCCGAAGCCAGAGAGACCGGAGGAGGCTGCCTGGAGGTGGCCACCCTGCAGAGCAGGCATGGAAAGCACTGGTGGGCAGGGAGGCTCCAGAGGGGACTGAGGATCCAAAGCCCCCCAAACACAACTGTGCCACAGTCTCCTCAAGACAGTCCCCACCTTTGCCACCATCCTCCCCAGGCTCGCGGCCACCTGCGTTCCCTTCCATCGCTGGGGCCCAGGCTGGAGCCCTGGGGGGAGGTGTGCAGGACTGGCCCGGACAGGCACCTGCTGGGAGCCCTGGGCTAGCCGGGCTCACTCGGGGGCACCGCCTTCTGCACCTGCGGTTACCTCTCAGCCCTCCCAGCACGTTAGACCAGTTCCACCGACACAGGTCACTGCCCAAATCCACCTCCCTCCTCGGTGCAGCAAGAACGGCCGGTTTCCGGGCCGGTGTACACACAGGAATGCACAGACAGCGGGCCGAGGGCACCTCCACCTCCACAGGCATTCAGCCACCTCCCCCTCGAATCTCTAAGAACACAGCAGGAATCAACCTGACCGTGGGCAGGCAGCTGAGGAAGCAGTGGGACCTCTGCTTGGGGCAGGAAACCTGGGCAGTGTTCTCAGGGTCTGTAGCTTGTCCCTCCTCGCTCCCCCCCCATCCCTGCAACTGACATGCCTCCCCACCCCACACTCCCACAGAGATCCCATGCTCGATCCCATGCCCGTATGCCACGAAGGGGATCATCCCTGGGCAGGGCAGAGGCCCAGGTGGCTGGCCTTGGTGCAAACTGCCTACTTCATGGCATAAAGACTACTGCTCAGCATGGGGCAGGGAGAGAGGGGTTCTCCAGGTGCTGGTATGAGGGGAAGGAGCCTGGCATGGGGCTGGGCACCAGCAGGCCACCTTGGGAGAATCCTGGGAGGTTCCAAAACTAATACCTGTTGGTAGGACCCCTACCAGTGTCCCACCAAGGTGCCTGCAGGCTTCCCTGCAGAGGTGGGGGAGGCAGAGTGTTAGCTAGAGAGTGGGGGGCACTCTGCCTCCGCAGGGGTGAGAAGGAGCCTCGACTAAAGACTCTGGGTCTGAGAGAGAAAGAAACACACCCCTCTTTACATGGGGATCCCCCAAGTCACAAGCTGACCTCCCCTTCTCCTCTCACTGCCCAGCCTGGCCCCTGGGGGAGGTGTGCACTGAACTCCAAGGAACAAAGAAACCATGAATCTGGGGAAAGGAGGAGGAAGAAGATGTGAGCCCAAGGCAGGTGCCCCAGGTGGGGACACCCCGAATGGGGACTGAAAGGACCAGGCCGCACCTGGGTCCCCATCACAGGGCCGGCAGGTGGGGGAGAGAGGGGAGCCAGTTTGCCATCTGCCCCCCCCCCCGGGTGTCTGACCCCACAGACGCTGCAAGTCCTGTCAACCTCCAGAAATCACCATCAGGGAGACTTACTCTCCCCTTTACAGATGAGGCAACGGAGGCCCAGGGAGGGTAGTGACTTGATCCCGGTGACACGAGCCGAAGGCCCGGTCCATCCGGCTGAAAACCAGCCACTGCACTCCGACCTGGAGAGAGGCGGAGGGGGCTGGCAGGCTGAGGTGGGCTGAGGAGCGCCTCCAAGAACACGGAGGCCGAGATGCCCGCGCCGGGCAGGGGAGGCGCTGGAGGTGGTGCCAGTGAAGGGGCCTCCCCTGGGCTGTGGGGAAAGCTGGCTTTTGCTGTTTGTAAACAGTCAAGTCACAGGACCAGGAAGTGGGATTCCACAGCAGCTGCAATGGCCTCTGGCCAAGGGTGGAGCAGCAGGGAGTTAATGGTCACCCAGCGGGGCCGGTTCCCTCCACCGGCTCGTGCCCCCCCGCCCCCCCGCCGGAGGCAAGCCTGGCCCCGCTTCCTGCCCCACCAACCCCCAGCCTGTCAGTGGGGTGCGAGCCTGCCCGGGACACGTGGTCTCACCCCCTCCAACACCACTCAGCCAGGCCTGGCCCCGAGCTGATCCCAGACGGGCCCGCGCAGACACCTCCCACTCCCGCCGCCTGCACGTGCCTGCACCAGCCTGCACGCCCAGGAGGTTCTGCTCCTTCTCTTTCAGGGTTTGGAAAGGACCAGGCACTGGGCCCAGTGAGGAAGCGGGTGAAAGAGGAGGCGGGTGGCAGGGAAGGAAGGCGGCCCAGAGAGGGCCGGTCCTCCGCGGGGGTCACACAGCAGAGGGCTGCTGAGCTGCCCGCCTGGCCTTTCCTCCTCTCGGGGCACCAAGCCCAAACGTACCCAGCCAGGCTCCCCAGCCTCCGTCACAGCCACAGACAGAAAATGTCCAGGGGACGGCAGGAGGGCAGGAAAGGGTCAGGACGGGGCAGCAAAGGGTGGAGTGAGCGGCGGGCAGGAGCTCGAGTGTCTCCCCCTCCTCCTCTCACCCACGGCCTCACAAAGGCCCTTTGAGGCGGGCCTCCTTCCCCACCGGCAGACAAAGGAGAGAAAAAGGCGTGGGAGCCGGGGTCCAAGAGGCAGGAATCTTGTGGCCGAGCCAGGAGGCTGCTGGGAGTTCTGCAGAATCAAGGCGGGCGCCAGAGATTCTAGTGTGGCTCACGGGGCTGAGACCAGAGGCAGCACCAACTCTTAGTCTGCTGTCAGGGGGAGGGAGGGGCTGGGAAGGCAGGACTCCTGGGTCCCTGCCCAGCTCTACTGATGGGTGGCTCTGGGCACCCACCCTCCCCTCTCAGCCTCGGTTTCCCTTCCTTACTCAGTCTAAGGAAATACTCAGGATTTTTTGAGTTAGCGTGGACTGGAGATCACAGTCTAGGAGAGAAATGTGAAAACTAAACTTCCTTTCCCCAAAGGTGCAGGTCTCAGAGGGAACTTTCTAGTGCTAATCTGAGCCGCACACCCTGCAGAGCGCCTCCCTGTGATGGCCCCGCTCCCCACACACTGCCCTGAGGACCCGGACCCCAGCCTCTGCCTCCCTCACTGTCCTCCTCAGGCCGGGCTGGAGGCACTGCCACGTCCCGTGTCCACGCCTCGCCTTCGGCCCGCACAGCCCTTCCAGGCAAAAGCCCCCTCTGGCAGCGGGAGTTTCCTCCCGGCCCCAAGCCCCCAGCCGGCTGGGCTCAGGCTCCTGCACTAGTCCCTCTGGGGGACCCACTCTCACCGGTGACCTCCAGCAGCCACCCCATCACCTAGGCCCCGAGGGCACCCATCCTCCCACCCAGGAATCCGGGTTAAAGAGGACGAAATCAAGCCAGGGGGCCAAACACTCCCACTAGCCACGTTCCAGCCCCAGCCGGAGGACAGGCTCCAAAGCTGCTGGTCAGATGCCACGTCACTCACCCTCCCCAGGAGCGAGGGTAAGAGCCGCCTGGACGGGGCGCCGGCTCCGAGCCAGGCTCCCAGGCACCGTCGGCTCACAACAAGCCTAGGAGGGGCTGTTAGCTTTTACTACTGTTATTATTATTGATTAATCATCATCATAAGTACTTGCCACTTGCAGCAAATGACTATTTCAAAGTCATTATGAATATAATCCGCAAAGTTTATGCCTTGCTCTTGAACGTCACTATATGGGACTTGAACGTCACTTACACCTGAATTTCACTAAGAAAGGTCACATCTCCTCATTTTTATCCCAACGGTGACCCTGGGAGGGTGACAGGGCAGGGGAAGCTGAGGCCCAGAGAGGGGGTGAGTCCCGGTAGGGCAGAGGGGATTAGGGCCCATTCTCCTGGCACCCCTTTCCCCACCCCCCGACATACATCATGCCCCCCAGCATCAGCCCCTCCACTCTCTCAGCCACCTGGGGCCTCGGATGACACACATACACGCACCCCCCGGCCCTGTGCCCTGTGCCCTGGTGGGTCCCAGCCTGCTGGCCTGGGCTCCGTGCAGACCGGACACTGACCTTGGGCCGCTTCCACCTGACGCCAGGCCCCGGGGTGCCCTTGTAGTACAGCGAGTCGTCGGTGGCTGGGAAATTGGGGTCCTCAAAGAGCACCTTCCTGCGCCGGCAGGCCCGCTTCAGCGAGGAGTAGTTCTGTTCTTCGTAGGGCTTCACGCAGGAGAACATGGTGGCCGCGGCCCGGGGTGGGGGCAAGGCCAGGCAGCAGAGGGCTGTGTGGGGGCTGGGCGGCCCCGGGCACCTGCAGGACGAGGTGAGAGGTCATTAGTCTCTGAGGACGGCAGGCCCTGAGTCAGGTGACCCCATCTGGGAAGCGGGCATCCTCACTCCCACTGGCCAGGAATGAAGGCTCAGAGAGGGACAGAGACCTGCCCAGGGTCACACAGCAAGTACACACAGAGCAGGAACAGGAGTCGACTGGCCTGTCTGGCTCTGCAGCCTGAGTTCTCCCATTTCTGATGCTTAGAGGTGACGCCAGGCCAGCAGGCCAACAGGCCAAGGGTACAACCACGTGCTGCTCGGGCTGCCAGGCTGCACCCACCCCCACTTCCTCCGTTTCACCCGCCTTCCCCAGGCCTCTCGGGCTGGTGCACACCCCAGAAAATAGCAGCATTGTCTCCAGGTCCCTCCTCTGGACCTTCGGGGCCACTCAGTGTAGAGTGGCACAATTCTGCCCGAGGGGAAAACCCTGACCCAGGCCCCCGCCAGCCATCATTCCCACTCATCCCCTCCCGCCCCTCCCTCCAGCACCGCTGGAAGAAATATCTTCAGTTCTCATTGGGCCTTCATCCCGGGGCCTCATTCCCCGGAAGGCCCCCCACCCCATCACGTGATCGCCCAGTCCCCAAAGTCTGCCTTTCCCAGGACAGCCTCTCAGACCTCCGTGTCTCACACTCCTCAGCAGCCCCTCCTCCTGGGCTTCGGGCCCCCCTCCCCCACTCTGACCTTTCCTCCCCTACGGGGGACCCCCGTGGTCTGCCTGCGCGCCCCTGCTTCCTGAGCTAGTGAGCCCTGTGTTCAGTCTGGATGCCTTTTCTGGGCCCCTGGCTGCCCACTCCCTCTGAGAGCCAAGGGCCCCTTACCGGTACCAACCCCAAACCCAACTCCTCATCTCCCCGCACACCCCCAGACTCCCCAGCCAGGGAATAGGACCACGAGCACCCAAGAGACAGAAGTCCCAGAAGGCAGGATGCACTTGGTCTGGTCTTCCTGCACACACAGAGGCTGGCACAGAGGCTGGCACAGGAGGTGGCTGCACATCATCCTCCCTTCCGCCCCCTCGTGTCCAGGTGGCCCCAGCCCAGCACCCAGAACCTCGTAGCCGTGTCCTAAGCAAACATGAGGGACACGGACTGGACCAACAGGCCTCCGGGAGGGGAGGGCCGGGTGAGAGCCACAGCCAGCAGGTGAGCCCTGACCCATCAGACACCCGGACAGATGTGCAGAGAACCAGACACCCACTGACAGCCATGTGCGTCCCGGTACCTCAGACTCCAGCTGGGCTGCTGGCAGAGCTCCGCGCCCCGAGCCTGCTCATCCTGGACCTGCCAGGCAATACTGCACCCCCACGGAGGCACTGCCTCAACTTCCAGGGCAGCTGAGGGAAACTGGCTTCTGGGCGGAGAGACCTGCTGGTACTACTCCCGTGCTGCGTGGGTCCCCGTTTTGTTATCTTCCCAACGGGAACAAGAACTGCGTCAATAATTGGAAGATACAGTTAACCGAAGGCCAAGGAGACTGCTTAGGGGGCCAGGGGGAGAGGAAGGAGAAGGGAAGTGGGCAGGCCACCTCTCGTTTCCGAGAGCCCCATTCCTCTGGCACCTCCCACGTGCACACTGCCCGCCCGAGGTGTGTGTGTGGCGTTTGCAAACAGTGCTGGGCAGGCCTTTTATGGTCTCCATTTCTCAGACAAGAGAACGGAGGCTCATGAGGGAGGTGACTTGCCCACGTTCCATGGCAGAGTCTGACTCACAGCCCTATCCTCTGACTATGGTGCCTTCACCGTGGCCTGGAGACCCCACAAGGCAGGAGGAAGGGCTGAGATCCAGGCAGGGCAGGGCTCACCACACACACACCCTGAGAAGCAGGAAGGAAAGGAGAATGGGCAAGGAGTGGGAGCATGATGGATGACACGGAGAGCTGGAGGGCCCGTGGTCCCTGCTTCCCCACGTAGGGCTGGCTGAGAACCGGTTTGCCCGCTGCATTGGACCCACAGCCATTTCACCTGCTGCCCCCACACCCTACCGGGACGGCTTGCTCCCGGTGTGACCTCAGGCTGGCCACTTGACCTCTCTGGCCATTCCTCTGCCCAGGAAGGCCAGCACCCACCCAGCCTCCCAGCCTTGGAGGCCTGAAGGAAAGAAAGGGGGGAGCCCGGGGCGCCGGTCCCTGGGCCTCTGGCACCCAGCCACCCGGGAGAGTCATTAGCAACGTGGCTTCCAGTTTCTGCAGGGCCTCTCAGGAAGCAATTTAAGCTGCAAGAATTAGATCAAAGGAGCTGAAAGCAGGAGCCCAGAAATCAGCTCTAGCAGTTGCAGGCCCAGGGAGCGAGCTGGCGGGGTCCCTCAGGCGGCTGCTGGAGGATGAGGGCTCTGGCGGCCCTCCAGGCTACACGGCAGCCAACGCTGCTGGGAAGGTTTGCTCCTGGGGAGGACAGAGGGAAGCGGGTGGTGGGGGAGGGTAG
>PVJN01033064.1:0-23697 GCA_004026805.1 Lasiurus borealis | reverse complement strand
AATATATAAGCAATTATCATAGACCAGATAGAGTTCAGGGAAGGCTTCCTGTAGGAAGTCATAATTGAGTGTTAAAGGTTGAGAAGAAGCTAATAAGACAGTGAAGTGCAAAAGAGGAAGAGGGACATGGTGTATGAAGACATTGAGCATGCCACAATATGTAATAGTTGAAGTGTGATGGGAGTGAAGGGTGTTTATTAGGAAATGGTTATTGTTAGTGAACGGGTATGCACATTCAACCCCTGTGCTAAACCAAGGAGTAAGAATTTTGTTACATAAGAGGTGGAGAATCATTGAAGGAGTTTTCAGCAAGGGACTGGCATCCTCAGATTTTTCAACCGTGTGGAGGACCAAATAGGGAGAAAACCTGGAGGCTGAGAAACAAATTAGAAAGACCTGTGGCCATGATCCAGGCAGTGACTGTGTGGAGAGAAGTCAGCCTGACAACTTGTAATGATTGACCAAAGAGCATATGGAGTTGGGAAGAGGAAAGAAGTCTAGAACATTCCACAGATTTTGTTGCTGTGAGCCTGAATGGAAGCAAGAACCAGACTCTGAGTTGGGGTACAAGGCTAAAAAGGGCCTTTGTGACTCCAAACATCAGAAGGCATGGCCATATGTCACAGTTCACCTTCCCAGCAACCTCTCCCACTATGCTCAAGGGAAAGCTTCCACTGGGATAAGCAAGTCACTGTGTTATTTTCTGAATAAAATCTTGCTTTTGTATTCCTGAACTTCACCTTAAATAATCTCTCACTTATAAATCCCCTGTCATGCCCATCAATCCTCCCAGATTAAGATCAGCACCCAGCACAAACTAGGACCTTCATAGATACTTGCTGTATGTGTCCACCCAAAAGATATGTTGACAATGTAATCCCTACTACCTGTGAATATGATTGAGTTTTATTTGAGAATGGGTTCATTACAGATATAATTAGTGAGGTGAAGATGAAATCATACTGGAATAAAGTGAACCCTTTATAAGAAGGAAGAAATCTGGGTTAATTCCTATCCACAGAAAATGCCATGTGACTATGGAAGCAGAAATTGGATGGAGACAGAGATTGGAGTGATTTAACTGTAAGCTAAGAAAACCTAGGCCTGCCAGAAGCTCAAAGAGGCAGAAGGATCCTATCTTAGAGCCTTCAGAGGAAGTGTGCTCCTGCTGATATCTGATTTTGGACTTCCAGACTCTAGATCTATGAGATAATACATTTCTGTTGTTTATGTCACCTGGTTTGTGGTACTTTTTTTTTTTTTTATAGCATCCATAGGAAACTAATAAACTTGTAAATTTAAACAAGGAAATAAAATCATGCCTGTTCTATAAAACTTACTCTGTCTCTTTAAGACTGAAATTTTCTGTCAGGAAACAACAATCAGCCCCAAATCCTTCCCTGCCCTTCAATGCTGACCACAGTTGGATGGTGCCATTCTGACAAGGGACTAACAAAAACAATTCATCTGATGGGACAATAACAAATGCTCTAATTTGTTATGTGATTCCATCTGATAACCACTTGATAAATTCCATCTTGTGTTATCCTCAGAAGTGATTTTATTGCATTATTTTTAAAAATATATACCTTTATTGATTTCAGAGATAAAGGGAAAGGGAGAGAGAGAAAAAGAAACATCAATGATGAAAGAGAACCATTGATAGGCTGCTTTCTCCATGCCCTCCCTCCCATTGTGGATTGAACCTGCAACTTGGGCATGTGCCCTTGACTGGAATTGAACCTGGGACTCTTCAATCTGTAAGCTGACACTCTCTCCACTGAGCCAGACCAGCTAGGCCTCACAAGTGATATTTAATACATTCCTTTCATTTCAGCCTAACAGTGACACTGACAAGACAGAATCTATTATCATTATTTTACTGCATAGCAAACACTGGTCCAGAGACGGACTTTTTCCAATGCCACACAGACAATAAGTGGTAGAGCCAGTTTTGAACTACTCCAAACCATGTGCCCTTTACTATCATGACCAAGTTTCCATTTATCCACATGTAATTATTTGTGGCCATGCCTAATTTTGTTCAGATTCATATTACTTTTCTGTGTAAAAGTTACCTTCACATTGTGGAACATCTTGTGAAATATACACTGAAAAAAATATTGTCCTCCACCAAGGGTGATTAATTCTCCATGCAGACATTTTAAGCCTATAACATTAAGAGGCAATTAAGGTGTGTGGCAATCCTGGCGGATTGGAGTCAACTAAGTTCCCTAAGGCTGGAAAGACATTCCAGTTTGCAGAACTTCGTTAGATAAATACTGATATAAAGATAAATATGCAGATATATATTTACCCCAATGAGTATACAGTTCAAAAGAATGATCCTAGATCATTTCAGGAAAAAAAAACAAAAACAAAATAACGCCAACTCGCAGAACTTGCCTTGGCAAGTGAAGCAAGTGATAAATTGCAAGTTTCACTTAAATTTCCACTCTGATACTGACACTGTAAATAAAATGTTCTTCTGTGAATAAGGATATAGGAGTCAGAATAGCATGACAAAAATCTGTTTATACAGTTATTATAAAAATATTACTAACAAATATGCTTCCACCATCTTTTAGGGAGTAATTGTTGGCAACATTAATGTTTAATTTAGTACATGAGGTAAAACGCACTGAGGAATAGCTCATATGTCGCTCTTTCTGGGACTATAATAACTGTTACTCATAATATTTATTGAGCTTCAATCATAGATACATATTAAGCCTGAAAGGGAAAAGCAAGAAAAAACTGAGATTTACATGAAAGAATGTATATATATATATATATATATATATATATATAATATGATTGATTGATGAGAAGAAGCAATAGAGCCTCAGCCAGATGGCTTAGTTAGTTGGAACATGGCTCCATATACGAAGAAGGTTAAAGTTTACAGTTTTGACGCTGGTCAAAGCATAATCTTGGTTGCAGGTTCAATGCCTACTCTGGGCATGAACTGGAGGCAACCAATTGACGTTTCTATCTCTCTTTCTCTCCATTCCTCTCTCTCTAAACCAATAAACATATCCTCAGGTGAGGATTTAAAAAAAGAAGATAAAGCAATAAGGGAGGGAGAGAAAGAGAAAGGGAACAATACACATGGGACATGGGTGGGTGGTCAATTAAAACTTCTAAGAAAACTAGAGCTACATTTCCATAAGCTGTCCAGCAACAAATAAGTAGATACATTTCCTTCAAAACAAAACTCAGCAGCCATGTTAGCCATAAGTAATATTGTGGTTGGTTATTTTGTGCTCATAGCTCTTACTGAGGAAGACAAATATGGAGAAAAGGAAAAGTGGAGTTGAAGAGAATCATTAGAGAAAAAGATTCAAGAGAATACTGAAAGAGCAGGAGGGATAGTGTGAGGGGAAGAGAAGAGGAAGGGAGAGCACATGAAAATAATGCACTAAGTTTTCTAACTGGGTCAAATGGTGTTCTATGGCATCTTACGTGCCTACTGCCAAGCGTTCCACCTTGTGGTTAGCCTGTATTTCTTACTGATGAACATTTACTATTTTCAATGTCAGGAATTCAGCTAGATACTTTTTCAATTACAGTTTATTTACGTTCAATATTATTCTGTAATTCTTTAAAGTACTTCCATAACACTTGTTTCATTCTACCTTTGCTGTTGCTATTTTAAAGCAACAAATTTAGGTGATATTAAAGAAGCTAATTATGACCTCAACCACAATCCTGTGATGTTAGCTTGTTCCATTCAT
The DNA here is from genome assembly GCA_004026805.1 of Lasiurus borealis. Taxonomy (NCBI): domain Eukaryota; kingdom Metazoa; phylum Chordata; class Mammalia; order Chiroptera; family Vespertilionidae; genus Lasiurus; species Lasiurus borealis. Next base: position 19,960 of record PVJN01033064.1, on the reverse strand, counting down.
TCTCAGATGTGTGAGTACTTAGAGAGCAGATAAACGAGTCATTTGGTTTGATTCCCACAACACTTAATAAGGTAGGGATTTTTATCTCTATTTGACAGATAAGAAAACTGACATGATCCTGCAGTTAAGTCTCAAAATGACATTCAATTTATTTCCTTCCACTGTTACAACCTGAGGATTCAGATACAATCCTTTAAGCCTTGGTTTTCTTTAGTTCTATAAGAGACAGCTACTCAAGCATTTTTACTATACCAAGGACCTTAACTGGTGTGTTTTTCTAAGTTCCATTGCTTAGTGATCAGTGTATCCACAAAATTCTCCCTACAAGGAAGTGAATTTAAGCGATGTTCTTCATTATAGGTGATAATGAAGAAATTAGTTATGATATAATCTCAAACTCAGTCTCAAGACGTCAGCATGCTCTATCTATGACTGAATTTATCAGTGCCCTTGGTCAATCCTAGGATACTGTATACAATTACGCAATGAGCATTATTGAAAATATAGTTGGTTCATTTATCCATTTACTCACCCATGCTTAACTGCATTCTTAAAGTGTTCACAGACTGTTATTAGGCACTGGGGGAAGAGGGATAAATAAGACATGCTTCTGTGTTCTCAAGGGATCTCCACACTTGTGCTATCACAATATAGAAACATATTTATAAACTAGAGGCTTTTTGCATGAAGATTCCTGCAAGAATAGGCTTTCCTCCCCCTGACTTTGCTCCCAGGCACCCGGGAGCCTACAAGTCCTTGCTCCTAGCCAAAGTGCTGCTCCTGTAGCTCCCTCTCTCCACCACCCTCCCCCTCATAGCAGGCATCCTGCTGTACCCAGATATGCTGCTTACATATGCAAATTAACCCACCATTTTTTAAGAATATATTTTATTTATTTTTTACAGAGAGGAAGGGAGAGGGATAGAAAGTCAGAAACATCGATGAGAGAGAGACATTGATCAGCCGCCTCCTGCACGCCCTACAGTGGAGATGCGCCCGCAAGCAAGGTACATGCCCCCGACCGGAATCAAACCTGGGACCTTTCAGTCCACAAGCCGACTCTCTATCCACTGAGCCAAACCGGTCTTGGCAACCCACCATTTTTGTTGGGTTAATTTGCACACTCAATCCTCATTGGCTTACGAGAATCAAGGAGGTACTATCAATTTGCATCTTTCTTTATTAGTGTGGATCAGTGGTCAGCAAACTGTGACTTGTGAGCCACATGCAGCTCGTGAGCCATGGTTTGCCGCTCTGTTGACTAATGATTTTGCTGACCACTGGTGTTAACACCCATAGTTTTATATAGAGAAAGGAAAATTTTTGGGTTTCTGAATAATAGATTTTATAAATTTGACAAGTAATAATAATACTTTCCATTTATGTAAACAAATTATATACTTTCAATGCATTTTCACATCTTTGATTCATATGAACCCTATGGTGGCCTTGCAAGATAATTAGGGATGGTATCTTCACATGTGGATTGAAGATATGAAATCTAAAGCTCTGGATTTAAGTGTTTTACCAAGGATAAACACAGGGACTAGACCTGAAACCCATGTTTTCTTTTCCTAGGTCCCCTGCTCTTCCAAGGTGACTTAATTTTAATTACTCCCAAAAGAAACCCTGTAGCTTTTAAGTAATCATTCCTCATTCTCTTATCCCCCCAGCCACTGGCATCCACTAATCTGTTTTCTATTTCAATAGTCTTCACTATTCTGTGAATTTCATATAAACCCAATCATACAATATGTAAGCTTTTGTGTTTAGCTCATTTCACTGAGCAAAATGTTAATCCACATTGTAGCATGGATCAGAACTTCATTCCTATTCATGGCTTAATAATATTCCATTGTATGTATAAAGTACATTTTGTTTATCCACTTATCCATAGGTGGACATTTGGCCTGTTGCCAGTGTTTGGCTAATAAGAATAATGCCATTATGGGCATTCATGTACAAGTTTCTGTGTGGACATGTTTTCAATTATCTTGGAATTGCTAGGTCATATGGTAAGTTTATGATTAACTTTTGACAAAACTGCCAAATTGTTTTCATATTCTTTAATTTTTGTTTTACACTTAGTATGTTCCAACATATTATATACTTCTCTTATTAATTATGTGGTAAGAAGGTGTTTGATTTTATAATCAACTGATGCATCCTGCAAAAGACTTTCACAGTTTAGGCATTACTTTAAAATACATATAAAATGTTTAAGATGAAAGTTGTCCACAGACAACAAGGGGATATATCTAGAAGCTGAGCATTTGAAGAGGTGATATAGCTATATTTTGAATTTTGATTCATATGGAGCTAATTAAACAATTTCATGGCTAGGCTATATACTAGTGAATGAATCCAACTATATCCAAAAGTCTATATATGGACAGAACACGTTGAAATCTCACAGATTTTCCTTGGATACATATGTTCTCATAACCCAGGTTACCCTCAAATATATTTAAACTCTGTTGGGATATGTGCAAGAACCTTCTCTGTTGTCATCTCCCCATCACGAGAAGAGGCCATGTCTGGTAGTGACAGGAAAAACCTGTACTTACCAGTAGCCAGGATGCACACACACGTGTGTGTGTGTGTGTGTGTGTGTGTGTGTGTCCTCATGGGTGTGCATAAGCTTGTGGGGAGAGAAGTACACATACATGTTCTGACCTTGGGCTTTCGTGGTGGGATACTCACTGAACTTGTTTCTTTTTGTGTGTATGGCTAACCAGAAACTGAATTCAGTGATATTAAAGGTACTAGAAGAACATGGCAACTGAAATTCATGTTTACATCTGTTTGATAGGTGACCTAGATTCCTTGTTACTTTGCAAACATAACATGCCCTTTCCATCTTGGAATTTCTATCAGTGCCATTCACCCAGCCTAGACTGTCCTCTCCCACTCTCTATCACTCCATATTACCGAGGTACCTTTTGGAGGCCACCGCCACAGTGAAGGCATTCATAGTTTCTGCTGGCAGACATCTTTATTCTTTTACTCTGCACTCCCACACTACTCTTTCCCTTGACCTTTGTTTCCTTAATTCTTGTCTTTGTCTCCAGATTCTTTCCTCATTTCACCAATTGAGTGTTTATTTCATGGCAGGAATTATGGCATGCTTGCTTCAGTTCCCAGAACACAGATATTCAATAAATATTTGTTTCTTGCAATTTTTTAAATTATTTTAAGCACTTACTGAGTGTCAAGCACCATGATGGTTAACATTATGCATAAAATTGGCTGGGGATTTGGAGGTGAACAAGACAGAAGTACCAGAACACATATGTCCAAAGAAAGTTTGAGATTTAAATCTTGGGAAGTACCTGTCCACATCTAGACTTCAGATTATAGCAGGTGATATTCTAAGAGGGAAATATATTATAAACAGCTCACTGACATAGCATTTTTGTTCTCAGGAACCTTTTGCATCACTCCTGTGGTATATGCCAGTTCATTTTGAAGATGATTCATTAAGATGGCCCATAAAAACAGTGTTGCATGGATTAGGCACTCCACAGTCACCGAATCCATCCAAAAGAACTAACCTAGGTAGTGTTTTGGTTTTCTTTTAAAATCAAATGCAGTTGTGTGAAAGTAACAAAAATACTGGTAAACAGGATGACCACATGTCAGTTCAGAGTTGAGTTTCAATTTTCTATCTGAAAACCATGCATCAAAAATAAATTCACAAAGTAGAAGTGCATATATTAGACTAAGAAGGAAGGCAAAGTCTAAGGGAGCATGTTTTTAAATAGTTACAGAGTAATTATATATAAAGACACATATCCTAAATCTTACTTTAAAAATTAGTGGTCCGTATATTTTATCTCCCTAATACTACAGCAATAAATCAGTAGCTTACATATTTCTCAAATCCAGAAATAACATGTCAATAACTGCAGTTAAATGCATCATAGAAATGGAATTCTCTTGCAGAAGATTTCATTAAGTCTAACATGATTTACAAGACTTAAGACACATCGCTGAGAGATTTTTATATCATTGCAGCAAGTACTCTAGGGATGTCTTGATCCACTTGAAATTGTCTTAGCTCCATTATTACCTGTGTCACAACTGATAGCAGTATATATCAATTGCATTGCAGTCATTTAAAACATGCTTCCATGCATCTGGTCAGCCAAAGATCCACTTCTTTGCATTTCACACTCTGAACAAAACGTTATAAAAGAACTCTTGAACATAATGAGATTAACTCATTTTCCTGAAGAGGGCTTCAATAAGACGGATACAAGGAATTGTGTCCCCCTTAAGATGGCAAATGTCCTCTATCTGCATTTCTGAAGAGGCTGATTTTTTTCAATCTTTTCCTTCATTCTTCTTAGCCTCTTCTGTTTGAAGATTGAATAACTCCAATTGATTTTTTTGGACTCACAGTCAATAACTGGGCTGACTTTTCAAGTGTATTGTTGCCAGTGGATAGATGTGATTGTTTATATGCCTATAATTAGACTGACTGCTAGTGGTTTTAGAATGTAATTTATTGTCGTAAGTTTTGCATGTTGGGTAGAATAGGAAGCAGTAGAAATTTTATATAGAAGACATTTTCTATAAAATCTATTGCTAATTATTTAAGATCAGAGCAAACTGTGCGTCTTTTTCTATACCAATGAAGATGATGCCTCTAGGACAAATGGACTTATCCAATCCTCTTACCAAAGTTTACATTGTCATTTCAAGGGAAAGGATGAAATTTTATGCATTCCTTTATTCACCAAAATGCCACACAAGGGTGCCTAGCTCACACTTCTCAAAAACCTCCAGGTCACTTAGAATAAAATTCAGGGCCTTTATAATTAACTAACAAGAAGCTCCATGACCTTCTATGTACATATCCCAAACCTAACCTGCAGCTCTCTGCCTTATCTCTTGCCTCCACCCCAAACCCCTCACTCACATGCTCTGCTCCAGCCTCAGTGGTCTGCTTCATATTTTCAGACATAATTTTAAATTTTATTTTTCAATTATAGTTCATAATTAATATTATTTTATATTAGTTTCAGGGGTATTTTAAGATATACTTTTGTACTTGCTATCCCTCTTATCTGGAAGGCTTTTTCACTAGAGAGTCTCATGGCTTGTTTCCTCACCTTCTCCTAGTCCCCGCTGAAACGTTTTCTGATTTAGGCTTCTCCTAACTGCTCTTTTAAATATTGAGCCCCTGAGTCAGGCCACAACCACTATCCTGTTTACTGTTTCCATTGCACTTATCACCATCCTGCATATTTTATATTTTGCATACTTATTGTATCTTCTGTTTTTCATCCCCTCTCCTCCAGGAAACATAAAGTTAATGAGGTCAGGAAGCAGGCTTGTTTCCCCCTCCCCCCCCCCATTATTGTAACTCTAGTGCTTGGAAAAGTGCTGGCACATAGTAGGTTCACAATAAATATTGTAGAATGGATGGATATGAATACATAAAAAATCCCTTTCTTCAAAAGAGAATGATAATTATACATTAAATTGCTAAATATACTCATTAAAATCTATATTTAATTGCCAATCTCCCTTTTTATTGTTATTTAAGTGAGGAGTTGATCACCTATTTTATTCTGACTATTGCTGATCTTTCAGGGAGGGATTCCAAGCCAAAGAAGCTGTCTAGACAGAGAAACAGGTACTGTGAGACTTTTTGAAGTCTTGCATTGTCCTTGTCCTTTATTGTTTTGAGGAGAGTGAACTCAAGATTTTTAAAAATATGAAATTCTAGTTAAAAACTTTTCAAGTGCTATCTAATGTTATGCATTCAAAAGCAGTTTTGTGAACTTAATATTTAAATGTAATTCCATCAATTTAGCATGCAGCAATATTCCCACATCACAGAGATTTCTGCTCTGAATGACAAACATAGATTATATTTTTTCCAAATACTGTGATTACCTCTTACATCTTCAAGTTGAAAAAAATACCGGAATAAAATCTCTGGTGAAGTAAACTGAGCCCATTATCCTAGGTGAGGATGGAGGAAGGGGTGACTGAGTACTTGAAATCATTACTTTAATTCATGTTTGTGTATTGTATGTGAATCAGAGTAAGTAGTTGCCCATAGAGTCTAGCTTGGCGTGTAGATGTGACAGTGAGGAAATGAGAGGAGAAGGGCAGGTACCAAACCAAATGGCAGAGAGCTCTTGAACCAGTACCACACAAAACATTCAAAAGGCAATATTAAAAGCATTTCTGTAGCAAGAGGCAGGTGTTCAATGGCATAAAATGGGTCTAGCACGTGCTATGCTTTTAGCGGTAGTAGTGGTTCAATAAAATTGATGAAGTGTTTCCATTTAAAGTTATTAATTGTGATAATAGCTTGAAATCAATAAAATGGATATATTGGATAAAATGAAAGTTGAACAATATTGTCTTTATTAGCGTAAAATCTTCCAGGTTCCCCACTACACTTTCTGAGAAAAATGAAGAGATGGCTCAATTTTAACCAAATTTGTATGACTTTATAACAGCTGTGGTTATGCATGAATTTCAGAATACATTTACTTGAAAATTCATTATATGAAACATTTATCCCATGAATAAATTACAGACTGAAATGCAGTGCAATAAAACTTTTGCTGCTATAAGAATTTTTATGGGTGAAATAATGTAAAAATTAGTAACATCAAATGTGATTCCCCTTAACCCAGAGTAGTCCAACATACAATTATTTTGGCATGGTCTGTCATACATAATAATGTAGATTTTCAAATAATGCTATAGAAAAGACTTTTAACAACTTTTATCAGCCATTAGAAATACATGATGAACCATTGGCTAAGGAAATGGTATTTTATCCATTTTATGAAATTTTTTTCTCAGAGCCAAATTGGATTGAAGACCTATTCTTAGAAAACTTTTTTTTAACTATGACATATTCAAACAAGGAAAAACTATTCTACATGACACCAAAGTCTTCATCCTTGTTTACTCATTTGCTCTTGACTTTGCTGTCTAAATTGGGCATATCAATCATCTAAATGACTATAGCTGACTATGGCTGACACATTTATAAACATGTTAATGCTAGTAACATTCAGGTGTAATCTATTATTGAAAAGTGAGATTTCTAAATAATTAAATAACATGTAAAAACAGCATTCAGATTGAAGAAGCACTGTCATTATTTTTAAGTAGATAATAATTATAAATCACCCAGCTAATTAAACTAAGACCAGTGCCTCATCTCATCCTATAGAAATGTTAAGAATTCATAGATGCAAAAATTTAGAAATTGCCTCTGAAGAATATGGCATATACTTAGAAGATAAAACCAATTGTTTAAATAAAATTTAGCAGAAAAAAAACACATAAAAATAAATCCACTGTAAAAATGATTTACGTGGAGGTAATGAATTATCCCAACACACTTTTCCAAATATCAAGTCATCATCTTATTTTCCAAAATGCTATAGTTCAGCATTTATCTTTTGAATAATATTTTTTTTTTTGGAAATAGATTGTGGTGTTGGTTTTACAATATCACAAATGTACTTAGTGCCATGTTATGGAACCGAGATGGCAACATAGGTAAACACCTGAACTGTCAGCCGAGCACAGCCATATCAAAACTATAAGACAAAACAAATATAATTCAGAACAATGGAAAGGCTGGCTGAATGGAAATTCTAAAACTAGAAGGAAAGAGAAAAATACATTGAGTCTAGTAGGAGTTGTAGAACTGAAGTGCAGAGGTATGGAGGCCCATGTGAAAGGGGCTGGCAACTGAGTACACTATTGTCTTTTTCAATCCAGAGGGAGATACAAGCTCCCAATTGTTCTGAATATCAGTTCCGGATGAGACTCTGGCGACCCAGATTTATACAGGGAGAACTTGGACTGTCTGGCATTGGGGAGGAATGCAAGGGCAGCTTTCTCTCAGAGGTGCTTGCAGCAATCACTGTTCCAGCATTATTCCCTGGAACACAGAAACCTGGGGCCCTCTTCCAGGCAGGGTTTATGGGCAGCCATTGCTGTTTGCTCCATGCTGTAGAGTACCTGAGATCTCGCCCCACCCAATTTACAACCCCACCCAAGCTGTGTGTAGAGCTTTTGCATATGAATGCCCTGGTCTTTTGCAATCTAAACATAACAAACTGGAGCTGTGTGAAAGAGCCCCAGAACCTCCAAAAGAAGGCCCAAGTATGGACAGCAGCTTGCATTGCTTCACAGCTGGGCATCATCTGGCCACATTCAACCTCAAACAAAGTGGAGGAATATGTAGATCTCTTTATAACTCCTGCTGGGTAGCTTCAGGCACTGGCTAACTTCGCACCTCTTGGAGAGCCAAGAGCCAGTGTACCCAGTGGTCAGAATGAGACCATTGGATGAAAACTCTTCACATCCATAAGAGACAGACTCAGGGTGCAGATACAGTGAGCACCAAAGCCCCACTGAAGCAAGCTCTGCTCTATAAGGGCATCTCCAGCATAGAAGTTCTCCCATTGTAGTTACAACTGGTGCTCACAACCAATTGGCCTGTAAGTTAATTCCTTCCAGTAATCAAGGCTTAACTACAAGACTGTGCACACAGCCCACAAAAGGGTGCACCAAGAGTGTCCACCTCAGGTAATTAGGGAGGTTAAGCCACTGGGCCTTATAGGACACCTAGCACACAAAGCCACTCTATCAACACAGGGAAGCAACCAAAATGCAGAGACAAAGAAATAGGTCACAAATGAAAGAAATGGAGGAAAGCAAACTACTGGATATAGAGTTCAAAACCACGGTTATATGGCTACTCAAGAATCTTCTAGAAACCCCCAAGAAATATAGCAAGAACTTCAAGGATATGAAAAAGGACCAATTAGAAATTAAGCATATACTGACTGAAATAAAGAATAATATACAGAGATCCAACAGCAGACTAGAGGATCGCAAGAATCAAGTCAAATATTTGAAATACAAAGAAGCAAAAAACACCCAACTAGAAAAGCAAAAACAAAAATAATCCAAAAATATGAAGATAGTGTAAAGAGCTTCTGGGACAATTTTAAATGTACCAACATCCAAATTATAGGGGTACCAGAAGAAGAGAGAGAGCAAGATATTGAAAACCTATTTGAAGAAATGGTGACAGACAACTTTCCCTACCTAGGAAAAGAAATAGACTTACAATCCAGGAAGTGCAGAGAACCCACCCCCCAAAAAAAAAGGAATCCAAAGAGGATCACACCAAGACACATCATAATTAAAATGCTAAGAGAAAAAGTCAAACAGAGAACATTAAACGCATTAGAAGAAAAAGAGTTAGTTAACTACAAGGGGGTGCCCATACTATTACTAGCTAATTTCTCAACAGAAACTATGCAGGCTAGAAGGAAGTGGCAAAAAATATTCAAAGTGATGAATAGCAAGAAACTACAACAAAGATTACTCTACCCAGCAAAGCTATCATTTAGAATTGAAGGTCAGATAAAGAATTTCACAGATAAGAAAAAGCTAAAAGAGTTCATCACCACCAAACCAGTATTATATGGAATGCTGAAGGGTATTTTTCAAGAAGAGGAAGAAGAAGAAAAAGGTAAAGATAAAAATTCTGAACAACCAAGTGATAACAAATACATATCTATTAAGTAAAACTAAAAATCAAATGATTAAAAAATCTGATGAACAGAATAAACTGGTGAATATAATATAATCAGGGGCATAGAAAGGGAGTGAACAGAGAATCTCAGGGGGAGGGGGGTATGGGGGATGCAGGGGTTTCAGGAAGAGATTGAACAAAAATTGTATACCTATGGACGAGGACAGTGGGGGTGTAAGGGCAGGGGAGGGGTGGGAACCAGGCAGAGGGGAGCTATGGGGGGAAAAGAGGAACCACTGTAATAATCTGAACAATAAAGATTTATTTTTTAAAATGGTTAAAATGGTAAATTTGATGCTATACATAAAAATAAAAATAATAAAATTTATAAAAATAATAAAATTTGCCTGGCCAGTGTAGCTCTGTGGTTGAGCGTCAACTCATAAACCAAAAGGTTTGATTCCTGGTTGTGACTCATGCCCAGGTTTTGGGCACAGTCCCCAGTAGGAGCTATACAGGAGGCAGTCAATTAATGTTTCTCTTTCATTGGTATTTCTATCCCTCTCTCTTCCTCTCTCTCTAAAATAAATAAAAATATTAAAAATTAAATGTGATGTTATATATAAAACCTTACGAATTAAACGTTTATATTTTTCTAAGAAGAAAGATACAACAGAACTCTAGAAAAATTATAAATGTGGCACTTAAATCTATATTGCCGATATGATGGATGAAAACTGTTATTGAGGGAGGCAGAGAGGAAAAGTATGGGAAATCATGCATTTTCAAAGAGATCTATTTTATTACTGGATATGTTTTAAGAACCTTAGTTGTCTTCAGTTCTATTTTGCCCCCTTTTTTTTATTTAAGTCAATGATGAAATAAAAATAACTTGATCAAGTTCATCACCAGTTCCAAGCCTAATTTCAGATCTTCCCCTTAGAAATTGTGATTGGCTTTCGGGGAATTTACTTTATGCAACTGGGACTCCATATCCAAATTTCTTATGTGAGGAAATATTCCAATTGATATAATCTGTGACTGTTCTAGAGTTTCTGATCATCAACACAATATAAAAATTTAGATTAAGTGTTTGTGGATCATAAATTTGTTCTCCTATCAGGATCCATGACTTATATTAAACTTATCATTGACTCATGGCATTTTAGAATCTTAGAAAAGCCCTCTAGAAAGGGTTTGCCTTAAAACCTTGTTGTTGCCCTGGATGATGTAGCTCAGTTGTTTAGAGTGTCGTCAGGTTCGCCTAAAGACCACGGGTTTGATTCCATCACAGAGAAAATGCCAATGTTGCTGGTTTGTGGGTTCAATCCCCAGTGGGGGAAACGTCTGGGAGGCATCCAATCAATCTCTCTCTGTGTCTCTCAAAATTAATGAACATATCCTACAATGAGAATTAAAAAACAAACCTTGCCTTCAAGAAATTCAAGAATTATGATTCTCATTTTCCAGATGAGACATTTAAGCTACTTAGAAAGTTAACAGTGACTTCCTGAGGTCAGAGAACATAGAAACTGGCATGAGGATCATAATTCAGTGCTCTTGGCGATTAGTATTTAACTTTCTACTATGCAACACTACCTTGTGTGTGTATATCACAGTTAGTTCCAACAGCAGTCATTGAAAACAATAACAACAACATTACTGTACTCTAATTTATGATTACACAAATTTAGCATTACAACAATTTTATGAAAAAGGTAGAATTACAATTTTTCAAATGAGGTACATAGCATCTTGTTTTTCCCTAGGCGGGTGCTCACAGTAAAGACACTAATCCAAACATTCAAAGAATAGGCATTTGCTCTGGCTGGGTGGTTGGAGCATCATCCCATACACCAAAAGGCTACAGGTTTGATTCCCAGTTGGGCACATAGAGGAGGCAACCAATCACATAAATGATTCTCTCTATATTCCCCTTCCCCTCTCTCCAAAATCAATAAAACATATCCTCAAGTGAGGATTAAAAATAAAGAAATAAAAGAATAGACATGTATTGAGTACCTACCACTTATTGAGTGCCAGACACACTTCTAGGTGCCTAGAATATATGGAAGACGTTTTCAAGATAGTCATAGTAATCATTCTCATCATATCTTTGTACAGTCAAATTATTAGTAGTCAGGAAGTTAAATGATCCCAGTACATTTGGCTAAAACATCTAACTTAATCCAAAATTTGATTAGCCTAATATATAACTGTAAATGTTGACTCATGAAATCTTGGTTTGAAAGAGTCCATTTTGCATCACATTACCCTGTTTTTAGACTTCCCTTCCAAACTAAAGTAGCTACAATACTTTCTCTTTTTTTAATATATTTTATTGATTTTTTTACAGAGAGGAAGGGAGAGAGATAGAAAGTCAGAAACATCGATGAGAGAGAGGCATCGATGAGCTGCCTCCTGCATGCCCCACACTGGGGATGTGTCCACAACCAAGGTACATGCCCCTGACCGGAATCAAACCTGAGACCTTTCAGTCCGCAGGCCGACGCTCTAGCCACTGAGCCAAACCAGTTCTGGCAGCTTGTTTATTTTAGATTTTAATTATTTAAAATCCTAGACCCCTGATACTATGACCATTAAAATTTGAAAACGTGTATTTTCTGAATCTCTTTATATCATACATATGCTTGGAAAAAATAACAAGTATTGAAAAAAATTATAAGATATTTTATTGATTTTTGTACAGAGAGGAAGGGAGAGGGAGAGAGTGTTAGAAACTTCAATGAGAGAGAAACATTGATCAGCTGCCTCTTGCACACTCCCTACTGAAGATGTGCTCCCAACTAATAAGGTACATGCCCTTATTAATCAAACCTGGGACCCTTGAGTCCACAGGCAAATGCTCTATCCACTGAGCAAAACCGGTTAGGGCAAGTATTGCAAAGTTCTAATGATGACATTGGGTTAAGACTAAAACACGAGTATAAAAAAACATGCCATAGGCCATAAGTCTGGTTGAATGGATATATTATAGTATAAAGAAACATTGGTTTGAAAGTAGAGAGATTTGGGTTCAACTACATTATTCTGTGACCTCGGTCCAGATATTTAAATCCTTTGCAGCATCAGTTTTGACATTACTAAAATTGAATATTGATAGAAACTGCCTTAAAAAATCACAAAACTGAAAAATTATGCATACAAAAACCTACTACACTTTTTTTATACATTCTAGATAATCAATATAACTTCCATTCCCAAATGACCAAAAAGAAAATAATGTATTATTTTAATTTCTATAATGGTACATATTTTATAAAATGATAAGTGTCACTGATTATGTGACAAACACAAAGGTGTAAAAGAGATTCTATTTCAAAAACTAAGATAGATTATTATGTTAATGATCACAACGTAGAGTCTAGTGTCTACAATGAGTAGATAACATTTTTAATAAAATATCTTTGTATAAATACAGCAATCACAGCCATTTCAAACCCTCAAAGGAATGTACTGAGAGTGATGTCAGAGGTCACCTTCATATTATCCCTAGAAATAAGAATAAGATTGCATTTCTATATATTCATATTACATATTTTTAACTTTCTTTATTGATTAAGGTGTTACATATGTGTCCTTATTTCCCCATTACTCTCCATCCCCTCAACTCATGTCCTCACATATGCATGCATACAAATCCTTTGGTTGATCTCTCCCCCTTACCCCCACTCTCCCCTACCTTCCCTCTGAGGTTTGATGGTCTAATAGATGTTTCTCTGTCTCTGGGTCTGTTTTTGCTCATCACTTTATGTTGTTCATTATATTCCATAAATGAGTGAGATCAAGTGATATTTATATTTTTCTGATTGGTTTATTTCACTTAGCATAATGCTCTCCAGTCCCATCCATGCTGTTGAAAATGGTAAGAACTCATTTTTTACCACAGCATATCATTCCATTGTGTAGATGTACCACAGTTTTTTAATGTACTCATCTGCTGATGGGCACTTAGGCTGTTTCCAAATCTTAGCTATGCTAAATTGTGCTGCTATGAACGTCGGGGTGCATATATCCTTCCTAATTGGTGCTTCTGGTTTCTTGGGATATAGTCCTAAAAGTGGGATTACGGTGTGAAATAGGAGTTCCATTTTTAGATTTTTGAGGAAACTCCATACTGTTCTCCACAGTGGCTGTACCAGTCTGCATTCCCACCAGCAGTGCACCAGGTTTCCTTTTACTTTGCATCCTCACCAGCACTTGTCCTCTGTTGATATGTTAATGATAACCATTGTGACAGGTGTGAGATGATACCACATTGTCCTTTTGTTTTCATCTCTTTGATGATTAGTGACTTTGAGCATGTTTTCATATACCTCTTGGCCTTCCTTCTGTCTTCTTTTGAAAAGTTTCTATTTAGGTCCATTGCCCATTTTTTATTGGGCCATTCATCTTCCTTTTGTTAAGTTATATGAGTTCCCTGTAAATGTTGGAGATTAAACCCTAATGTGATGACATTTGCAAATATGTTCTCCCATACAGTGGGCTTTCTTGTTGTTTGGATGATGGTTTCTTTTGCTGTGCAAAAGCGTTTTATTTTGATGTAGTCCCATTTGTTTATTTTCTCTTTAGCTTCCATTGCCCTTGGAGCAATATCAGTGAAGATGTTGCTTCTGCATATGTCTGAGATTGTGCTGCCTGTGGATTCCTCTAGTATGTTTATGGTTTCCCATCTTATGTTTAAGTCGTGTATACATTTTGAGTTTATTTTTGTGTATGGTGTAAGTTGGTGGTCTAGTTTCATTTTTTGCATGTATCTGTCCAATTTTCCCAACACCATTTATTGAAAAGATTGTCTTGACTCCATTATATGTTCATGCCTCCTTTGTTGAATATTAATTAAGCATAATGGCTTGGGTCAATTTCTGGGTTCTCTATTTGAATTCATTAATCTGTATGTCTGTTCTTGTGCCAGTACTAGGCTGTTTTGAGAACAGTGGTTTTGTAATACAGCTTGAAATCTGAGATTGAGATCCCACCTACTTTGTTTTAATCTTCTAACATCCTATGTTTTTCTAAATTGCAAATGGCACCTATTAAGAAACTAAAACTGAATTAAAAGCTAGAACAGGTAAAAAAAATCTGAATTAAATTACAACAATACACTTCAGCAAACAAGTCCAAAGCCATTACTCTGGGTATAAGTGGTTCTAATAGGATCTGTGGCAACAAAGAAAGACAAGTCATGATGATCTCTATCCTCAGATCTCTATAAAGATAAATTCTTATCCTAAAATAAGAATTTTTGGTCTATACATAAAGCAGATGACACAGTTGTGGACAGTTACTAGTTAAATTGGATGATGAATTTCCCCCACTATACTCATAAGTGAGTTTCATTCATCTATAGTGAAGATGAAATATAAACACAGAAAGTCATATTCTTTTCAAATAAGCTCTCTATTTCATTATTTCTGTGAATTAAAAAAAGTAGCATTGGTTCCATGCTAGATATGAGATCAACACAACCCATGGTTCTACTTTGCACATTTTTGTCTGGAAAATGAAGCATAGAAGTATTTATACATATCTAGAACAAATGAGTTAAAGTGCAGTTCTTGTCTTGTGTGTGCCATTAATGCATTATGACATGCAGATTTTCTCACAGTTTTAAATATCCGAGCGTACCATTATATGTATTAGTATCTTTATGCTAATGCTGGTGAATTCAACAGTGGGAAAACCTTACAGAAACACCATAAACAAAATTTCTTCTCGTGCTGCTTCACATGCCAAGGTTAAGTTCTTGTTTCCTTGTTGGATGGACAGTATCCACAATGAATATGGCGTTTTATGTTTCTATATCATTTTCATTGTGGATGAATGAAACTCACTTATGAATGTAGTAGGGAAAATAATCAGCCAACTTAAACACTAATTATCTACAAATGTGTCCTCTGATTTATACATAAAGCTAAATTCTTATTTTAGGATAGATAACCTTCTTTCATATATCTGCTTTTGGAGCCACGCCGCCTCTCTCAGTAGTCTGTCAATTCCCTGAGGGCATGTATTATATCTTCTGATTTCCTTCTTGCCTACAATTCTACCACTTCTATGCCAAGTTTAAGTACCCGTTTCCTTATGGAATGGGCAGTGTCCAAAGGGACATCCTAGGAATAACTACACTTGGAATGGCCACTAGAAGCACACTCACTTCTGAATTTGCCACTGTAGGGCAAGGGTCTAATAAAATAAAAAAAAGGTTTCAGATTTAATTGGAATTATACTGAAATTAAGTGATATCAGAATCTAGGAACCAATTAAGGGATTTGAGGAACCTAGTTGCTCGATATATGTTTAATATATACATCAACAAGTCGAATCCATAAATATTAAATGAGATGATAAGGACATCTCCTTCCAAATGTCTAGAACTATGGGATCACAGGGTTGGAAGTACCTTTTAATTGTGGCCATCTATTTGAAATTCTCATGTGACACTTGACTCCCCTATGCAGCCTCTCTTATCAAGGAGCTCTCTAGCTTCTCTTCACATACATTCTGTGACAGGGGACTCTTACTTTCTCTGCCTTAGAATGAGGCATGCACGATTGAGCACGCAGTCAAAATTGATCTCCCTGACACTTTGGTGCAACGATCCAAATTCCATCCCTTAAATCCATACAGAACCAATCTTAATTCCTCTATCAAACTGTCAGATATCTGATGAAAGCAATTCTTTTATCCTATGTTCGCTGACTCTGCTTCATATAATAAAACTTAGAGTATTTTCCTCCTGATCTTCCTAGCTTATTTCAGTTTGTGGTCCTTTTAACTGCTCTGTCCAGTCTCCAGTGAAACTCTAGTGTCATCGTCTTCAAAGTAGAGTCAACTACAATGATCCCTGTTTTTGTTTTTTTGTTTTATTTTCAATATATCACACTTCCTCCTCACTGACTAAGTCTGTTTTCTGTTCTGATCACAACAAAATGTGATATCGCATGAAAACCACTAAGAAGCAGTCTACCTGTCATTAAGCCATGCCTGTTGCACTTTAACCTTCTAGTTATGTCATTTATAGTAGATTTAACTTGTAATCATTTATGAAGCATCTACTCGATGAACAACACTATGTTAGGAACTGAAAATAACATTATGAAAACAACTAATAACCTACTCAGAGGACACACACTCTAGAAGGAAATGCAGAGCTGCTATAATAAAAATTAAAGTGTGATCTATGTTATGATTAAAATATTCAAAAAGGTCCAAAGAGGAAAGGATCATCAATTTTTCTTGGAGATGTAGGAGCACTAAAAATGTCCCAGAAGTTGGAGAAATATTTGTGGATGACTTTAAAGAGTGAATAAGGGTTTTATAGAAAGGGTATCCCTAGCAAAGCAAGTCCATACCATAACACAGAAATTAGAAAGGATTTGTTGCAAACAAGAACATTGTTGACTGGAGCACAAGGCTTATGGGAGGAATAGAGTTATGCAGGAGTAATAGGAGATGGACTAATGGCTGTGAGTAACTACTCCAACAAATTGGACAACTTCGACAATATTGACATATTCTAGAAAAATACAAGCTTCCAAAACTCAATCAGGAAGAATAAAAAACCTGAATAGGCTGATAACTACTGATGACATTGAAACAGTAATAAAAAAGCTTCCAGTAAACAAAAGCCCTAGACCAGATGGCTTCACAAGAGAGTTTTAATGGACATTCAAAGAAGAATGAAAACCAATCCTTCTCAGACTATTCCAAAAAGTTCAAGAGGAAGGCACACTTCCAAGTTCTTTCTATGAAGCCAGCATTACCCTAATCCCAAAATCAGATAAAGACACCACAAAGAAAGAGTATTACAGGCCAATATCCCTGATGAACACAGATGCTAAAATCTTCAACAAAGTTATAGCAAACCAGATCCAGCATTACATTAGAAAGATTATACATCATGACCAAGTGGGATTTATTCAAGGGATGCAGGGCTGGTACAATATCCACAAGTCAATAAACATATCACATAAACAAATTGAGAGACAAAAAATATAAAATCATATCAATTGATGCAGAAAAGGCATTTGACAAAGTCCAGCACCCTTTTCTGATAAAAATGTTCAGCAAAGTGGGAATAGAGGGATTATACCTCAACATAATAAAAGCCTTCTATGACAAACCTATAGTCAACCTCATAATCAAGGGGCAAAAACTAAAACCATTTACCCTAAGAACAGGAAGAAGACAGGAATGTCTGCTTTCACCACTCCTTTTCAACATAGTACTGGAAGTGCTAGCCAAAGCGATCAGACAATAAAAAGAAATAAAGGCATCCAAATTGGGAAAGAAGAAGTAAAATTGTCATTATTTGCAGATGACATGATATTATACATAGAAAACCCTAAAGACTCCATAAAAAAGATTAGACTTAATAAGTGAATTCGGCAATGTAGCAGGATACAAACTTAACACCAAGAAATCTATGGCATTTTTATACACCAATAGTGAACTTGCAGAAAGAGAGATTAAAAAAAGAACAATCCACCAAGACCGGTTTGGCTCAGTGGATAGAGCATTGGCCTGCGGACTGAGAGGTCTTGGGTTCGATTCCTGCCGGGGGCATGTACCTTGGTTGTGGGCACATCCCCAGTGGGGGGCGTGCAGGAGGCAGATGATCGATGTCTCTCTCTCTCTCATCAATGTTTCTGACTTTCTATCCCTCTCCCTTCCTCTCTGTGAAAAATCAATAAAATATATTAAAAAAAAGAACAATCCCACCCTAACCAATTTGGCTCAGTGGATAGAATGTTGGCCTGTGGACTGAAGGGTCCTTGGTTGGATTCTGGTCAAGAGCATGCACCCTGGTTATGGGAACATCCCCCTTGGGGGTTGTGCAGGAGGCAGATGGTAGATGTTTCTCTCTCATTGATGTTTCTAGCTCTCTATCCTTTCCCCTTCCTCTCTCTAAAAAAATCAATAGAAATATATATTTTTTTAAAAATAATCCCACTTACCACTGCACACAAAAATTAAGATATCTATGAATAAACTTAACTAAGGACATAAAAGACCACAGGATGTTGACAAAAGTGATAGAGGAAGACAGAAGCAGATGGAAGAACATGCATTGTTCATGGATTGGTAAAATCAACATCATTAAAATGTACATACTACCCAAGGCACTCCACATTAAAATACCAACAGCATATTTCAAAGATCTAGAAATAACTCTCCAAAAACTCATCTGGAATAAAAAGAGATCCCGAATAGCTGCAGAGATCCTGAGAAAGAATGAAGTAGGAGAGATCTCAATATCAGACATCAAGATACAAAGCTACTGTTATCAAAAATGCCTGGTACTGGCACAAGAACAGACATATGAACTAAGAGGATAGAATAGAGAACCCAGAAATTGACCCAAACCACTATAATCAATATTTGACAAAGGAGGCAATAACATAGAATGGAGTCAAGACAATCTCTTCAACAAATGGTTCTGGGAAAGTTGGTCAGACACATGGAAAAAAATGAAAATAGACCACCAACTTACACCATACATAAAAATAAACTCAAAATGGATAAAAAACTTAACATAACATGGGAAATTGTACTTGTTTTAAAGAAATAAAATATTACAAACGCCTTTTCCAGCACACACAGAGGAAAACTACATTGTGAGTCTGGTATCCTTCTTGCCTATTTTATACTTTGACATAGTGTGTTAAAAAAAAAAATCTAGCTAAGCCTGGCTGGCATGGCTCAGTGGTTGAGCATTGACCTATGAACCAGAAGTTCTTCTTTTCATTCCTGGTAAGGGCATATTCTAGTGTTGTGGGCTCTATCCCCAAAAGGGAGTGTGTAGGAATCAATGATTCTCTCTTGATTATTAATGTTTCTATCTCTCTCTCCATCTTTTTTCCTCTCTGAAATAAATTATATATATTTCCATATATATGTATACAATTATATATACACTGTGTGGCCAGATTATTATGATCTCTGAACACATAATGATCTGTCCACACAGTGTATATCCTATATAATAAAAGGCTAATATGCAAAATTTCCCCTCGATCGGAAGTTCGACTAGCAGGCAAGCCAACCAACTGCCCATGTTCTTGCCCCCTGGCAAGACTGCCCAGACCCCACCCATGCACAAATTCATGCACTGGGCATCATATATATATATATATATATATATATATATATATATATATATATTCTTCTCACAATCCTGGATTGCTGGCTCCTAATTGCTCACCTACCTGCCTACTTAGTCACCCCTAACTGCCAACCTGGTCACCCTTAACTGCCACACCACTGCTAGTCAGGTCACCTGCAACTGCCCCTTCCTGCCAGCCTGATCATCCCCAACTGCCTCCTGATGGCCTGGTTGCCCCCAATGGCACCCCCCCACTGACCTGATCACCCCTAATTGCCCCCCCCGCCAGCCTG